>OX465041.1:2171323-2293823 GCA_949841015.1 Aplysina aerophoba
CACCTGTGTTCTAGCTGCACATGTTATAGTATTGCCATACCTATTTGTGGTTAGTCACAGTCATATTATATGCCGACATTGCTGATGGATATGCCTGCTGCTTGATAGCATGAAAACCCCAGAAAGGTCTGCTGACAATGCAACTCGATCTAAGTGACTAGAGAGACACATTGTGAACAATCTGTGGAAGTGCTGCAGTTGAGGGATCAGCAGAGACGAAGGATCATTTGTCATTTGTCTACTATAGCAACTTCACAAATTGCTTAAGATGTGTCTTGGTGTGTTCGCTGTGAGACTTTATAGCATGGTACAGACATAGTAAGGTAGCTAGTCATGTGCGAACCGAAATTGCATCAGGAAGTAGGAATAATTGCACGTAAGCACTCATAGCTCTCACCCAACAGTTATTCACTGTATGAGCAAGTTCAAAACTAAGCCTATACTATTGTATGCTTTTCTACGGTTGAGTTGCTGGCTGCATTGTCATTACTTCCCAAATGAAACTGGGGAGCACAGAATTTGGCCACTGACTATTGCCTGAAGAATATGATTGTACAGTAGTTCCATCTGGTCAATATCCTGTACATTGAAGATGTTGTTTGGATCAAAGTTCTCAGTCAGCAAGTCGAGGACACCGGACTGACGGATGTTACCCATGCCAATTGCGTATACTTCAAGTGTTGGATAGGCTGCCTCGAGCTGAAGTATTTCAGGTGGTACTCTAGTGCACCCATTGGCCCTTCCATCGGTGAAAAATACAATCTGGGTCTTCTTGTCCAGGAGGCGACAGTCAGGGGATGGAAGGACATGCTGTCTGAGGCACTTCACCATCTCTCCAGTATTTGTGGATGATCTGTGGTATCGAGCTGACTTAATGTGGTTGGTCACATCATTGATGTAAGATTGAAAAGTGTTGGTTCGGAAGCAGGTTGGGCAGAACTCCAGTTCAATGTTGCGACTGAATGTGAACATACCAATTGCCACGTCACCACAGAGCAGTTTGGCAAAGTTTGCAAGAATGTCTAGAACCCTGTCATAGGTTTTAGCTGGGATGCTCCCGGATGAGTCCACAACGAAGAAAACATTTCTGTTGGTTACAGATGTGTCTCCAGCCTGGCGCTTCTGTATCTTGTTGGAGTACATGTGTTCCTGCTGCTGGATGAGGTCTGCCAGTAGCTCCATGTCCTGAGGGTGCTTAATGCTGCGCCGACCTCTGAAACAAGACCGCGCTGTATATAGTGATGAAAGAATACACAATGAATGAAACAGTACTATTTGGCTGTGTTTTGATAATTATTCATCGGTCAATTTGACCTTGAGCCAAACATAGCAGAATCAATACAGAGTTGATGAAGGCCTTCGCGGCTGAAACATGCTGTAAACAGCTATTATTGGTTTTGCTATGTAGTGCAATTCACCCGGCCATTTATCAACAACGTACGTAGCAATGAGTCTGCACAATATCATTTCTGTTATTATTGTAGGAACACTGCAAGATTACGTTTTTGTCTTAGAATGTTGTGTTTGCAAGCATGGTAGTCCGCACATAAGGTTACCACAGCTTCAAATTGCTTCATTGTTTTGACCGAATGATTCATATAATTATAGCTATAGTTGAAGGCCACTTACCTGTGATATCAGTGCAGACCGACTTCTCACTCTCCGAGGTAGGACAGACAACAGGTAAGCCAACTGCACGCCTTGACCGTAGCCGTATTGAGGTGACATTGGTAATCGTTTTAAATGAGACTTTATCTGCAGTCCTTGAATTTGGGCGAATGTTGATGTTTGGCCTATCTCCAAGTCCAAGACTTTCAATGAACTTCTGAGCTTTTTCTGCCACAGTTGGTTCACCTGGAAGTGAAGCAATTATGTAAGAGATTAAGGAGACTTACATAGACCATGTACATGCTATTGATTCTGTTACTGTTAGTGTGAACTAGTGTTCAGTTCTGCCAAAAGAATTACGTATAATTGTACTCAATTCCATGCAATATTGTACACTAGGTGTTGTTATATATATTTTACTGTAGTTTGAGTTGACAGATTAAAGGGAACATGCAGGTCCATTCTAGGTTTGTCCCCAGTCGTATCCTGAGGCAGTAAAGCCTGGTGATAGAACTACATTGTTTCTGTCATGGTCCAATAAGCCAGCTATCACATGGCCCCCCTCGGGTGCTTAGCTATAACAAAGCCAACAAGCACTTCACAACCTCATGGTATAAATTAGCCAGCACTCTCGTAACTCACATGATAACTACATATATACGTAGTAGTGCAGGTGTATGTAGACTCCACTTACAAACATCCTTAGTGCGCCTCTCTGTTGATGGCTGTTGAGTGCATTTGGTGGAGAGACGACTCCTCGTACTGTCAAGCACATACTTGTGTCCAGATGGGCAGGTGGATGAATTTGCATAGGAGCTGAACCTGAAAGGACTCCAGGCACCAAATGCACAATGGCAGTGGGGATAATTGTCTGGACTGGCTTTCACCAGAACAGATTCACAGCTGATTAAAGTAGGAGCAGTGCCAAAAATAGGGGGCAGGCTTATTGGAAGCCGGAATCCACTCCTTTGTGCATGGGTTCCTCGAGCCAGTAGCACAGCAACCACAGCCAGGGTAAGGGCGAGGGATCTCCTGCAAGGATATGGTGACAACTGTGTAAGCAAAGAATCCAACCTGCTTCTGAGCATGGAACAGACGCATTTATAAATATATCTGTAAGTATGGTGAACAGGCAAAGTCTCAGCAGGACTTATATATTTATTCAATGTGTTCTGGATGGGCTCACATTATTGTGCCTTTCCTCTGCAAACTCTTTCTTCAGATGGCATTCAGCTTTGAGTAGCTACGTATTTGATCAGCCTCCTTATATACCCACCCCTCTGTGTATGAGTGAAGTGTCTTAGACTGTTGTACTGAAGCAAGCCCCATTAGACCCAATCTATAGCATATGTAATTGGTACTGTATACCCTTGAACCACAAGGAGCAGGTACAGAAATCTATTTGATGTTTGTGCATGATTGTAATTGAAACTGGTATGAAGAATACATAAACACTGGAGTGTGGAATGTGTGTACTGCAAGTTCAAGCAAGGTCAAGGGGTCAAAGGACAAAGGATGAATGTGATGCTGATCGAATTGTGAGAGTGATGAGTTGTTTATATATGCACACACACACACAAGCGTGCACATGTGACACGAGGAACACATGACAATGTGACACATGCATGGAGACAAACTGTACAGGATCTCACAGAATAACAAACAATGGATGCACTGATTCAAACAAGCTAGCTCGTTTGCGAACATGACGAACTTAACATTCGCCATACACATTTTACACATTACTACGTATGTGGCATGTGCATGCCATGGCATATATAATTCAAGGAGTTTAAAATGAACCACTGTGTCTTGCTGTTACTGTCAATAGGAAAATGCACAGAGTAGGTGCACTAGTAAATTGACATTCGATTCATTTAAGCAGAACTGGAGTAGCACAGAATGAATAGCTATAGTGTTTCACAGAAAGTGCACATCATCATCAATATCACTTTGAAGAGTTCAGTCACGCAGCAAGCTAAGCATGGAAACACTACAAATGTATGTATGCATGCATAGAAAGCATGGATGTTGTATCTATGTCCATGTGTGTGCACAGTAGAAGCCCCTCATTTTTGTGTGTGAATGTATCTGTCCCGTATTAGTTCAGTCATAAGATGTTCAACTAAGAAGGGACCTCATTTCCACCACTGAGCATATTTGCCATCGTCGTAGACGCAAGGCTTCCAATAGTAGATCTGTATCTTGTACAGTTTGCTGCACTTCTTGTACAGTTTCTGTATCAGTTAAAGACACCATTTTATCTACATTTGTGGGTGTACAATACAAAGCCAATATATATAAATCAAATGTATGTATAAAAAGGCTGGTAATGGATTGTTCCTTTGCTGGGTTCCCCCGTGCACACTTAGGACTTCACTTAGACCCACTAACCTGAGGCCCATGTGTTGTTATCATTCAGTGGGCTTGCACTCAGTTGTCAGCCTGTCTGGTGTACAGCTCAAGGGAGTGTACCCAGACACTTTGCCTCTGTCTTGATTGGTGCATAGTTCAGTGTGGGTGCACTCAGGCTGTGTACATCTGCATGCATGTGTATATCTGTCCCACATCTACTCCTGTATATTATTCCTATGCACCCAGATGTGTTAAATGAACTCACATACGTAAAATTGAATGATTTGGTAGAGGCTCATGCTACAGTAGCAAAAACTCAGCATGAGATATATATATTGAGCAGTTCACATAGTAATGGCAAGAGGAAATAGTAGGACGTACGTTAGGAAATTTTGACTAGATTGCTTCCAGTCTGTGTATATATATGTGTTTGTATGACATTGTGTGTGTTTATGTGTGTGTTTGCATGGCATGTGTGTGTGTATGTTAGAGTGTGTATGTGTATGTGCGTGTGCATGTGTTATGCAAATGTGTGGGTGGGTATATATTAGTGTCTGTTTTGGGTTGTTGTGGAAGTGTCCATATACGTATGTATAATATGTGTATATGCGTCTTCATCTGTCACCATACTTTGAATTGGAAGGTCTCAGAGGTGTGCCTGCTATGTACATAGACATTGAGAATCAATTGAGATGTCAACACTTGCTGACTGCATGGGTGTGATTTCTGTTGCTATTATATTATATTCAATGGACTTTCACTCAGGTGTCAGCTTGTCTAGTGTACAGTTCAAGGGGACTGTACTGGAGTTCTTGACCTGATTTGTGTGTGCTTTTGCTTCACTAGTGTACGTAGTATTAATTACACAGTGATTCCTATTTCTGCTGTTTATAGTTACTCACTGTAAAGGCATTCAGATGTGTTCACTCCATTGTGTATTGCACTGGAGTGTGTGTGTGTGCGTGTGTGTGTGTGTGTTTGTGTGTGTGTGTGTGTGTGTGTGTGTGTGTGTGTGTGTGTGTGTGTGTGTGTGTGTGTGTGTGTGTGTGTGTGTGTGTGTGTGTGTGTGTGTGTGTGTGTGTGTGTGTGTGTGTGTGTGTGTATCCCACATACTGTTTGTTCTGTCATGAGATGTTCCACCAGGAAGGGACCAAATATCCATCTGCATTTCTACCGTATCGTAAGAGTAGAAGACCTCAAGCACTGTAGATTAAAGCCTGTATCTCTTGTACTGTTTGTTGCACTTCACAGTGTCCCTATCTACAGTCAAAACACCACTTTACACTGCATTTACGTATGGGCGTGCTTATGATATTCTCTTCTATACTTAGCCATGCATGTGTGAATAAGGCCAGTTCATTTCAACTTTGTACAAATAAGCATATATACGTATGGATATGTTCATATATAACATTCTCCATATCTATATTCAAGCTGGCAGGAAATTGCACATGTGCACATACTGAATGCTGGTGATGGTTATATAGAACAGATTGTTCCTTTGCTATATATGGACTTCACTTACTGTAGACCCACTAACCTGAGGCCCATGTGTTGTTATCATTCAGTTGGCTTGCACTCAGGTGTCAACCTGTCTGGTGTACAGCTCAAGGGAGTGTACCCAGACATTTTGCCTCTGTCTTGATTGGTGCATAGTTCAGTGTGGGTGCACTCAGGATGTGTACATCTGCATAGATGTGTATGTCTGTCCCACATCTAGTCCTGTATATTATTTCAGTCAGTCCTATGCACCCAGATGTGTTAAATGTGTGTATGATTGAATGGGAAGGTGGGGAAACAATACAGACACATGTTGAAACAGGCCAGATCTAATACTGGCACCATCCTTCACTACTGCGCTTTTTTAAACTATTGGGATAAGACGCGGTGCACCAGATCAAAAGTAGCTGTTGTTCATGCTCAATCTTATACGTATGTGTATGTATTATGTACATTTGCGCATGCATATGGAGGACAATATACTGTAAGGGCGCTGTGAGTACAAATTAACTTACGTACATAAAATTGAATGATGTGGTAGAGGCTCATGCTACAGTAGCAAAAAAATCCATAGTACAGTATAATGAGCAGTTCACCTAGCAATGAAAAGAGGAAATTGTGTAGAACGTTTTGACCACGAAGGTCTTCATCAGCTACAGAATGTTTTGTATCTGATGTAGACCTTTGAGGTCGAAACGTTCTACAATTTCCTCTTGTAATTCCTACGTGAACTGCTCGTTACGCCTTTTACACAATAAAATTGAATCTTGTGGCCTCTGGCAGCCATCATGTTTGATGTCACACTATGTATAGATAGTTGTACATATTATGAACAATGCATGCGCCCCCCCCCCCCATGCATGGAAAGTTTTAACTAGATTGCTTCCAGTCTGTGTATATGTGTTTGTATGTGTGTATTCATGTATGTGTGTGTGAATGGCTGTGCATGTGTATGTGTGCATGTATATGATTTCTGCATTTTCTGTTTTGTGCATGTGTCAGTCAGACAAGTACTGTAGACTGCATCTCTTGTACAGTTAGCTGCACTTCTTGTACAGTTTCTGTATCAGTTAAAGACACCATTTTTATCTACATTTATCATCATTTATCTACATTTATGGGTGTACATGCGAGACTCTCTTCCACTTAAATTAGTCATGTATAAATACGGCCAGTTCATTGAAAGCCATATATATATATAAATCAAATGTATGTATAAAAAGGCTGGTAATGGATTGTTCCTTTGCTGCCTTCGCCCCCTGCACACTTAGGACTTCATTCAGACCCACTGACCTGAGGCCATGTGTATTGTTATCATTCAGTTGGCTTGCACTCAGGTGTCAACCTGTCTGGTGTACAGCTCAAGGAAGTGTACCTAGACACTTTGCCTCTGTCTTGATTGGTGCATAGTTCAGTGTGGGTGCACTCAGGCTGTGTACATCTGCATACATGTGTATATCTGTCTCCACATCTACTCCTGTATATATATTATTTCAGTGAGTAGCTATAGATGTGTAGCTACATGCGTATATATATATACAGACGTAAATAGCAGTCATGTATAGCTAGGTCCTTCTGCCAATTAATGTATATGTGTACAAACATTTCACAACAAAAGAGACTCTTGATAATCCTTGTTTCATTAAGCTGCAAAAGCTAGACTTATAGTCATAACATCTTCAAGCTGGCTGGGAGTAGATAATCATGTGCTTGTATGCTGGAAATGGTAAAACAGATGGTTCCAGTCCAGGGATAGCCCTGCATGCTTCACTTGGACCCACTGACCTGTGGCCATGTGTGTTGTTACCATTGAGTGGTCTTGCACTCAATGATGTAACCCTGTCTGGTGTACAGCTCAAGGGAGTGTACCCAGACATTTAGCCTCTGTCTTGATTGGTGCATAGTTCAGTGTGGGTGCACTCAGGCTGTGTACATCTGCATACATGTGTATATCTGTCTCCACATCTACTCCTGTATATTATTCCTATGCACCCAGATGTGTTAAATGTGTGTATGGTTGAATGGGAAGTTGGCGAACAATACAGACACAGGTTGAAATAGGCCAGATCCAATACAGACACCATCCTTCACTACTGCACTTCCTGATACTATTAGAACGAAAAGGTGCACCAGATCAGAAGTAGCTGTTGTTCATGCTCAATCTTATACGTATGTGTATGTATCGTGTACATTTGTGCATGCATATGGAGAACAATATAAGGGCGCTGTGAGTACAAATTAACTTACGTACATAAAATTGAATGATGTGGTAGAGGCTCATGCTACAGTAGCAAAAAAAATCCATAGTACAGTATAATGAGCAGTTCACCTAGCAATGAAAAGAGGAAATTGTGTAGAACATTTTGACCACGAAGGTCTTCATCAGCTACAGAATGTTTTGTATCTGATGTAGACCTTTGAGGTCGAAACGTTCTACAATTTCCTCTTGTAATTCCTACGTGAACTGCTCGTTACGCCTTTTACAGAATAAAATTGAATCTTGTGGCCTCTGGCAGCCATCATGTTTGATGTCACACTATGTATAGATAGTTGTACATATTATGAACAATGCATGCACCCCCCCATGCATGGAAAGTTTTAACTAGATTGCTTCCAGTCTGTGTATTCATGTATGTGTGTGTGCATGGCTGTGCGTGTGTGTATGTGTGCATGTATATGATTTCTGCATTTTCTGTTTTGTGCATGTGTCAGTCAGACAAGTACTGTAGACTGCATCTCTTGTACAGTTAGCTGCACTTCTTGTACAGTTTCTGTATCAGTTATTAAAGACACCATTTTTATCTACATTTATCATCATTTATCTACATTTATGGGTGTACATGTGAGACTCTCTTCCACTTAAATTAGTCATGTATGAATACGGCCAGTTCATTGAAAGCCAATATATATAAATCAAATGTATGTATAAAAAGGCTGGTAATGGATTGTTCCTTTGCTGCCTTCGCCCCCTGCACACTTAGGACTTCATTCAGACCCACTGACCTGAGGCCATGTGTATTGTTATCATTCAGTTGGCTTGCACTCAGGTGTCAACCTGTCTGGTGTACAGCTCAAGGAAGTGTACCTAGACACTTTGCCTCTGTCTTGATTGGTGCATAGTTCAGTGTGGGTGCACTCAGGCTGTGTACATCTGCATACATGTGTATATCTGTCTCCACATCTACTCCTGTATATATATTATTTCAGTGAGTAGCTATAGATGTGTAGCTACATGCGTATATATATATACAGACGTAAATAGCAGTCATGTATAGCTAGGTCCTTCTGCCAATTAATGTATATGTGTACAAACATTTCACAACAAAAGAGACTCTTGATAATCCTTGTTTCATTAAGCTGCAAAAGCTAGACTTATAGTCATAACATCTTCAAGCTGGCTGGGAGTAGATAATCATGTGCTTGTATGCTGGAAATGGTAAAACAGATGGTTCCAGTCCAGGGATAGCCCTGCATGCTTCACTTGGACCCACTGACCTGTGGCCATGTGTGTTGTTACCATTGAGTGGTCTTGCACTCAATGATGTAACCCTGTCTGGTGTACAGCTCAAGGGAGTGTACCCAGACATTTAGCCTCTGTCTTGATTGGTGCATAGTTCAGTGTGGGTGCACTCAGGCTGTGTACATCTGCATACATGTGTATATCTGTCTCCACATCTACTCCTGTATATTATTCCTATGCACCCAGATGTGTTAAATGTGTGTATGGTTGAATGGGAAGTTGGCGAACAATACAGACACAGGTTGAAATAGGCCAGATCCAATACAGACACCATCCTTCACTACTGCACTTCCTGATACTATTAGAACGAAAAGGTGCACCAGATCAGAAGTAGCTGTTGTTCATGCTCAATCTTATACGTATGTGTATGTATCGTGTACATTTGTGCATGCATATGGAGAACAATATAAGTGCGCTGTGAGTACAAATTAACTTATGTACATAAAATCGAATGATATGGTAGAGGCTCATGTTACAGTAGAAAAACTCCATAGTACAGTATAATGAGCAGTTCACCTAGCAATGAAAAGAGGAAATTGTGTAGAACATTTTGACCACGAAGGTCTTCATCAGCTACAGAATGTTTTGTATCTGATGTAGACCTTTGAGGTCGAAAGATCTACAATTTCCTCTTGTAATTCCTACGTGAACTGCTCGTTACGCCTTTTACACAATAAAATTGAATCTTGTGGCCTCTGGCAGCCATCATGTTTGATGTCACACTATGTATAGATAGTTGTACATATTATGAACAATGCATGCACCCCCCCATGCATGGAAAGTTTTAACTAGATTGCTTCCAGTCTGTGTATTCATGTATGTGTGTGTGCATGGCTGTGCGTGTGTGTATGTGTGCATGTATATGATTTCTGCATTTTCTGTTTTGTGCATGTGTCAATCAGACAAGTACTGTAGACTGCATCTCTTGTACAGTTTCTGTATCAGTTATTAAAGACACCATTTTTATCTACATTTATCATCATTTATCTACATTTATGGGTGTACATGTGAGACTCTCTAGATCTTCCACTTAAATTAGTCATGTATGAATACGGCCAGTTCATTGAAAGCCAATATATATAAATCAAATGTATGTATAAAAAGGCTGGTAATGGATTGTTCCTTTGCTGGGTTCCCCCCCCCCCCCCCCCCCCCGTGCACACTTAGGACTTCATTCAGACCCACTGACCTGAGGCCATGTGTATTGTTATCGTTCAGTTGGCTTGCACTCAGGTGTCAACCTGTCTGGTGTCCAGCTCAAGGAAGTGTACCTAGACACTTTGCCTCTGTCTTGATTGGTGCATAGTTCAGTGTGGGTGCACTCAGGCTGTGTACATCTGCATACATGCGCATATCTGTCTCCACATCTACTCCTGTATATTATTCCTATGCATACATAAACACACACAATGTCATACAAACACAATTATACACTGACTGGAAGCAATCTAGTCAAAATTCCCTAACATCCTACTATTTCCTCTTGTCATTACTACGTGAACTCCTCAATACCGAGTTTTGCTACTGTAGCATGAGCCTCTACCAAATCATTCAATTTTACGTATGTAAGTTCATTTAACACACCTGGGTGCGTGTGTGCACGTGCATGGCTGTGCGTGTGTGTATGTGTGCATGTCTGTGTACATGTTTATGATTTCTGCATTTTCACTTGTGTGTCAGTTAGACTCTCCCGTGGAATGGCTTATGATCCAGTGATTACTGCCATTTGTCACAAATCCAACACACTGGGCATAGTGTACAAATCCCCATTTGCCTACAGAGCGTTCAGTCATGCTTGACTGTTAGCCTCTACCTGTTTCTATTGAAACCACAAGTGTTTCACTTGGGGTGGATTTAGAAGCAGCCGGTCATCTGGCATCGACCATCAGTATGCCACACTGATGAGCCCCAATCAGTGCGAAACAGCTGTCTGTGGCTCTTCCATCTTTTATTGGATAACTGGGAAGGCGATCACTGGTTGCCACAAATAGGACCTTGTGTCCCCCTGGCCATGGTTTCAGTTTTTACTGACCTGGTCAGGTTGGCGTAATATCCAGTGATTACTGCTATTTGTCACAAATCCCCCACACTGGGCATAGTGTACAAATCCCCATTTGCCAACAGTTGTGTTCTTGTGTGTGTGTCCGTACACATAATTATGTATATACATATGCATGTATGATGTACGTGTGTGCATGCGTATGGAGGACATTATAGGTAAGCTGTGAGTATAATTATATATAAGAATTTTACAAATACTTAGACCAACGGCATGTTTTCACTCTCTGTAGAGCTAAAGTGAACTTTATGATGTGCCTAGAATAGCATTTGTTGTGAGCATTACCAAGAGTAGGGTGAATATAATTATACAACTGCACTTTACTGAATGCCACACTCAAAGACTATGCAAGGTTGTATATGAATGAAGATCCAAATTCAAATGTTTAGGGGGACATATATAGCTGTTGATGTGGCTGCATTTCCTCTCTCATCCTGCGTCTAACTCATTGGCAACAATATGTCTTCGTTCAGCAAGTTCAAATGTTCGGGATATAATTTTTTTATATATACAGTCTGTAAATAAAATAATAAAATATAATAACTGTTATTAATACACGTGTAAGTGCACATATATATACAGTGCAAGATACAAGATACACCACTAAATACAGTGCAAGTTACAATATACACCACTAATTTAAATAAAAACATCGTCCACTACACGTGCAGTACCCCTGATCGATGCTGCATTCCCTCGTTGTACTGCAACAGCGATGCCCTGCAGGAGGAATTGGTAGATATAATTATAGCTGTGGATCCTGCATCTAACTAAATGGTGAGGAAAGTGCATGCAATACAGGGAGCATTTTCCAGAATGGAGTCCCTCCTGCATCAATACTTCAAAATATGCTCTCACACGATAATCTATATTTTAAAATATACATTTACAATGTAATGAACATAGAATTGGCCCATTTTCATATGACCTCTGAAGTTATCACAGAATTATAAACTTATGAATGTACATCTCTAGTACAGTCCTCTAGCTTATCTGGTATATACCGTTCCTACACTCCGCATATCGACTATTCTTCACACAACGTGCAATGAATTCTATTAACAACTGGCCTTGCTAGCTACGTGTTTTTTCCGAGGGTAACACGTCTGACCTGGTTGATATTGACAATATCATCCTGATATCAACTCACTAGCCCAGAGCCTTAACCTGATATGAAAAATCTTAGTGCGTGGTTGCCATGGTAATGGGAGATATCAATTACATAATTATATATAATATATTATATAATTATATATATATAATAATAATATATATTTTCCCCAACATAAAGTGGCAGCCCCTAAAACACTAACAGTGTAAGGTGCAAAGCACCAGCATTGCCCCAAATTAGAGTAAGATGCAGCAACAATATGTATGCAGCTGCAACTGCCACCATTATACCAAATCACTTCAATGTGAGAATCCGTACATGAGGTCAAGCACTCCCAAGCTAGCTGTTAGCCTATCCTGCATGGCACGCATGTGCATCCGTGTACTCGCTTCGTCAGTTGAAATCACATGTAGGCTTCAATCTTCAAACAGAAATCCATAGCTGTCTCCCGGTGGTTCAAACATTGCATTCCAATTAATAATCATATCAGATCTCATGCACAGGGAAGAATTGAAGCCAAGCTACAACATCACAGGGCAGCGAAATAGAAATCCACATTTACTAATCAGCAAAGATCACTATCTCTGCTACCGTATCAATTCAATATGTGTATGAAAGCAAGGTATAAAGCTGGATACACATGTTTTATATACTCTTTTGAAAATGGCATATATGTACATGCTTGCTGAATTTTAGGGCAAAACTGCCACATCCATACAGATGCTATATACCTGAGATACAAGCAGCTGTGTGTTGGTATGTATATAAAGTGCAGGGGAATTAAGGTCAAGACCAGGATAATGCATATGCATCTTGTAACAAGAACACCAGAATGTTTGGGGGGCACAAATTTGGCCCAATTAATTTCTCAAAATCTTTTTGTGGTATACTTTTCTTTCTTCATACTGTGATGTACAGCGCACTCACCAAGGAGAGCATGATGTAGATGTGGCAACTTCATATAAACAGTGTTCACTCTATAATAATTATTTATCAGTCTATTTAATTTTTGTCAGGGAAAAATATTTGTTCAAATGTATTTTAATCCTGACAAATTCTCGTTCTCTCTAATTTCCGTCATTTGACTCTAACAACATTCCTCACATTCAGCAGGAAGCAATACAATTAATTTTACTATTTGCCACAAAGTTGCTGTGTGGATAGACGAAATGTGCAGTCAACGGAGACATTTTCCTTTGTGTGGTAGAGGCTCATGCTACGGCGTTGAACTGTACAGTTACTTTTTTTAGCATTCACGTATATAGCAAAGACAGATTTTAGTGAGACGTTTCGACCTCGAGGGTCTTCGTCAGTCACAAATTACTGTTATTTGTGACTGATGAAGACCCTCGAGGTCGAAATGTCTCACTGAAATCTGTCTTTGCTACATGAATGCTCAAGAAAGTAACTGTACACATTTTCCTTTGTGTGTTAGTTCTTTCTTCCATGCATACTTAGGTGTAGTCAATCTAAAAGTTTTTCTGCCGTTCTTTTTTCAGTTTGATAACAGACTTCAGTGCTCTTATATTAGATCCAGATTGTATGTATAAAACTGCAGTTGTGCATCAATTTCAGGGTGGCCAATACGTAGCTACTGTGGGGGACTCAGCTTATGAAAACATTCTAAAAGTTTGCCTTCGCTCTAATGTTTTGAAGATTCAAATGTTCATCATCACCTTCGACGGGTTTCTTCATTCCAGCTCTATATATTGGCCTCAGATGAATTCTTTGTGCACAAAAGGGGATGAACTTTAGAGTTAATAATAATACTATTATGGTAAGCACCTTCCTGTGGAGATGATGATGCATGCATTGTCAGTGTATATAAGTGAGGCAGTAGGCTAGAGTAATGTGTGAAGAGAGGTCGAGTAGGCAGCCTATCAACAGAATACTATATAACCAGGCCCAGAGAACTAACTAAAGGAAGTAAAATCTTGTGCACCATTGTGTGACAAACTACAAACTTTGTCATAATCCAACAATGCCGCACTATCCACTAAATGTGTTAATTAACAAATGGAATTTATAGTAGTTATCCTCTCATTTCAGTCTAGGTTCCAGCTATATAGCTACTCTGTGACCAGCAAGTAATGTATACACTAGACTTCATAGCCTGTAATTTGGGACACATCTCCTCTTCATGCTGGCAACATCCAGTACAATGCAAATATCCAAGTATATAAGAGAACTGCAAGCCTATTCAAAATTAAACCAAAAAGGTCCAGGGAGTAACAGAGGCATCAACAGCTTTCAGCAGTACAAGAACATCACTTGTGCATTTGGGGCTCAGCATTGAGAGTCTTGACAGCCACATGATTTGAATTCTGAATGTAGGCACGCTTGTTCTGTCATGTGGGATCCCATAATATATATGAGAATGCCAAATTGTACTCAATGTTGTGACACATGTCACTGCTCAGTCCACACTGCTGTACATCGCAACACCTGGCTGGTCAGAACTGGCTTTGTATGACCATACAAATAAAGAATAGGTTGCAATTTTTCTCACTTTGGACACACTAAAAATACAAACCATACAAAGCAATACCACACAGTGTGCCGGTGGTTGGAAGAAAACATCCACACACACACACACACACATGCACGTACGCATGCACACACATGTACACGCGCTTTGCAGCCGCTGTGGAAGGATTGAGGATAGGCTAATGGCTATATACGTAGCTTGGGAGTGATCAACTTCATGTACTCTCACATTGACATGATTTGATCATAGTGGTGGTATTCAAAATTGCATCTTGTTGCTGCATCTTGCTCTAATTTGTGACAATACTGGTCTTTTGCAATTATACTGGTGTGTGTGTGTGTGTGTGTGTGTGTGTGTGTGTGTGTGTGTGTGTGTGTGTGTGTGTGTGTGTGTGTGTGTGTGTGTGTGTGTGTGTGTGTGTGTGTGTGCATGCATGGATAGTGTGTTTCTGTGTGAGTGTGCAAGTCATCTACATCGATCAGTGTGTGTACACATCCACCTTAGTATCACATTTACAGATTGAAAATACACTGCCCCTTGACCCCGCTTGAACATGCTGTAGACACATTAGAAACTCAAATATATACATTGGCTTCGTCAGTTGAAATCACATGTAGGCTTCAATCTTCAAACAGAAATCCATAGCTGTCTCCCTGTGGTTCAAACATTACATTCCAATTAATAAGATAATTGCATTCCAATTAATAATCATATCAGGTCTCATGCACAGGAAAGGATTGAAGCTGCTGCTCTACAACATCAGAGGGCGGTGAAAGAGAAATCCACATTTACATATATATCAGCAAAAGATCACTATCTCTGCTGATATATCAATTTAAAGCCATACTCCGCACATCTTGCGGTTAGGTCGCTCTATAGAGGGAGAGGAGGGGGTGGTGTTGGATGATCAGTATATAAGGAGACCTTTGGCGAACTAGAACTGAATCTGAACATCAAGGCAATTTGAAGAACAAGAGAGTGCAGAAGAACTGCAGAAGAATGTGAGTGGACAGTGGACTCGTTACAACTATGGATGGAGTCCTACTGCTACTCTGTCTGTATTACGCCTTTCATAGAATACTTACTGCTATTTCTGCATGTGCATACCATGCACATAAGCAGATTATTTAAATTCCTTAAATGACATGGCTTTCATTGTATCCTTGCAGGAGACCCATTGTTCTCATCCTGGTAGGGGCTGCCACGCTACTGACTCAAGGAGCTCATGCACAAAGGAGCAGACTCAAGCTTACACTCACCCAAGACCAAATAAGCTGTGACTCCATTCTGGTGAAAGCCAATCCAGACAATTATCCTCACTGCCATTGTGAATTTGGTCCCTGGAGTCCTTTCAGGTTTAGCTCCTATGGAAGTTCATCCACCTGCCCATCTGGACACAAGTATGTGCTTGCCAGCACGAGGAGGCGTCTCTCCACCAAATGCACTTTACGACCAACAGCACAAAGGCGAACCAAGGATGTCTGTAAGCGGTGCCCACAGACACAATGTTAAACAAAATTTATACATAAACACTGCAAGAGGAAATGTGTGAACCTAAAATATTCTTTCAAATGTATAGTTAAACAGTTCACAGTGCCAGTAACAGAAAACAGCGCGCATTATCGATGTAGGCTAATACGTAAAATAATATTTTTCTACTTCCAGGTGAACCAACTCTGGCAGAAAAAGCTCAGAAGTTTATTGACAGTCTGGGACTTGGAAGCAGGCCAGAGGTCCACTCGTTTACAAAGGGAAGAATTTTGATCAATGGCAATGTCACCTTCACACGCCAAAAGCGTATACCTGGCCTTCCAATTGTCTGCCCTGCCTCACAACAGAAAGTCTGCAGTGACATCACTGGTAAGCATACATAGTATCTTAGCAGGCTGAACACTAAAGGGTTCGTTTAAGACCAAGATGACCAAGAGAGCAGCATTGCTGCCTTGGCTACAGACTACGCATATTAAGAACCTATCAATCTGTGTACCTATCAATCTCTGTACCTATATATGAGTCTGTGTACCTATCAATCTGTGCGTACAGTCTACATAGTATATATGTTGCTATATATTGTATGTTTGAACACATGTACAGCAACATGCAAGTCCATGCAAGGGCTGAAATGAAGTGTGTGCATAGAGGAAGACTGAGGACTTTGCAGAGTCCTAAAAGAAATAATGGAAATGGCCAAACATGCAGTGCTGCTACATTTATTGTGTCTACATCTATATCCACAGATCCAGTACAATATTGCTCCAGAGGGCGACGCAGCATTAAGCATACAGATGACATGGAGCTACTGGCAGACCTCATCCAGCAGCAGGAACACATGTACTCCAACAAGCTTAAGAAGCGCCAGGCTGGAGACATATCCGTAACCAACAGAAATGTTTTCTTCGTTGTGGACTCATCTGGGAGCATCCCAGATAAAACCTACGACAGGGTTCTAGACATTCTTGCAAGCTTTGCCAAACTGTTCTGTGGTGATGTGGCAATTGGTATGTTCACATTCAGCCGCCACATTGAACTGGAGTTCTGCCCAACCTGCTTCCGGACCTATGACTATCCAGCTTACATCAATGAGGTGACCAACCGCATTACCTCAGCTCACCACCAACAACTTCGCACATATACTGGAGAGATGGTGAAGTGCCTCAGACAGCATGTCCTTCCATCCCCTGACTGTCGTCTCCTGGACAAGAAGACCCAGATTGTATTCTTCACTGATGGAAGGGCCAATGGGTGCACTAGAGTACCACCTGAAATAGCTCAGCTCGAGGCAGCCTACCCCAACCTTGAGGTATATGCAATTGGCATGGGCAACATACTGCAGTCTGGTGTCCTTGACTTGCTGACTGAGAACTTCGACCCACACAACATCTTCAATGTGCAGGACATAGACCAGTTGGAAGACCTGTACAATCTCATCTTTCAGGCAATATTCAATGGCCAAATCCTGTGTTCCCCAGTATCATTTGCAGCGGAGAGTAATTGAAAATTTGGAGTCAGAAGCTGAACTGTAGAGCAATAAGCCCAATGTATACGTAGTCTTAGCAAAACCAATAGTGCTTCATGAGCATAGCATTTTTGTTAATGTTCCTGTAGTCAGTAGATACTGATTTATCAGTAGTGAAGAATGGAATTATATACAGTGTTCAGTAATAGTTATGTACGTAGTTGGAGATTATTATTCGTCAGGTTTCAATTACAATTGCAGTATATGCAAGTTATTCCACGAGTTAGTAGTACTTGTTCCGGACTGGAGGCTGACTGTGCAGGCAGACACTTTACTTTCAATTCAATCATGTCATGAGCTAGCTTAGAAAATCTATCATAGCTGCTAGCCTTGTAGGGGCTAACAGCTAGACTAGAGCCTGTAGGACTGGAAAATGCAACGCACTGACTCACAACAGGACATGCAGAAATAATATACATGCACACATACATATATGCACAGCCGAGCACACACACGTACATAAACACACACATACAAACACATATACACAGACCGGAAGCAATGTAGTCAAACCTTCCCGTGCATGTGTATGTGGGGGCATGCACTGTTCAGAATATGTATATCTATACGTAGAATATTCGTGACATCAAACATGATGGCTGCCAGGGAGCACAAGTAGATGAAGATTCAACCTTTTGTACATAAGTTAATGTGTACTCACAGCTTATGATTACGTACATATATAATGTCCTCCATATGCATGATGCACACCATACGTGCATACATATAGGTGTGCAGACACAAACACCCAAACACAACTGTTGAATGACCAGCGAACAGCAGCCACTAGGCAGTAGTGAAGGTCTGTGAAGGTGTCTGTATTAGATCTGGCCTGCTTTAACATGTGTATGTCTGGGTACACTCTCTTGAGCTGTATATACACCAGACCTGAGTGTTAGCCAACTGAATGGTAACAATACACATGGGCCTCAGGTCAGTGGGTCTAAGTGAAGTCCTAAGCATATATAGTCCATTTAACAATTACATCACGTTCACAATCTAGCAAGTGCAGGCAACATAAAATTATGCAGTCACAGCATAGTGCATTAAAGCTCAAACGTTGCAGAAGACCAGGAGAGACTGATGAAAAGGTCAAAGGTCATGTTGTACCTCACTCAGCCAGAGGCAAGGCTGCAAAAGTCATTGAACATGGCATCAAACCTTTGCATAATGTTCATGAGAGCTTACTACAGTCAGCACTTGAATTGACTAAACATTTCATGCACGCGTAAGGCTACACATGCAAAGTGATGCATAAACCATTCCATGGGAGAATCTAACTGACACGCAAGTGAAAATGCAGAAATCATATACACATACACATACATGCACATGTACACACACGCACAGCCATGCACACACACATACGTACATAAACACACAATGTCATGCAAACACATATACACATCCTGCCATTTCCTCTTGTTATTACTACGTGAACTGCTCAATCATACAGAGTTTTTGCTACTGTAGCATGAGGTCTACCAAATCATTCTATTTTACGTATGTAAGTTCATTTAACACATCGATCTGGGTGCATAGGAATAATATACAGGATTGGATGTGGAGACAGATATACACATGTATGCAGATGTACACACAGCCTGAGTGCACCCACACTGAACTATGCACCAATCAAGACAGAGGCAAAATGTCTGGGTACACTCCCTTGAGCTGTACACCAGACAGGTTGACACCGGAGTGATGCATACACCATTCCATGGGAGAGGCTAACTGACGTGCAACTGAAAATGCAGAAATCATATACACGTAGACATACATTAACACACATACAAACACATCATTATACATATTTGTGCTGACAGGAAGCAATCTAGTCAAAACTTTCTATGCATTTGTATGCGTGTGTGTGGGGTATGCACCGTTCATAATACGTATAAATATGTATACATAGTACATTTGTGACACCACGTGCACACATGATGGCTTCCAGAGGCCACAAGATTCTATATTACGTACGTAAGTTCATGTGTACTCACAGCTTACCTATAATGTCCTCCATACGCATGCACACATGTACATCATACACGCATATATACATAATTATGTGTGCGGACACACACACAAAAACACAACTGTTGATTGAGCAATGAACAGCAGCTACTTTTGATCTGGTGCACCTTCTTATCCTAATAGTATCAGGAAGTGCAGTAGTTTAAGAATGGTGTCGGTATTAGATCTGGCCTGTTTCAACCTGTGTCTGTATAGTTTCTCCACCTTCCCATTTAACCATACACACATTCAACACATCTGGGTGCATAGGAATAATATACAGGAATAGATGTGGAGACAGATATACATGTATGCAGATGTACACAGCCTGAGTGCACCCATGCACACTGAACTTTGCACCAATCAAGAGAGAGGCTAAACGTCTGGGTACACTCCCATGAGCTGTACACCAGATAGGCTGACACCCGAGTGTAAGCCAATTGCAAGCAAATGATAACAATACACACTGTCTCAGATCAGTGGGTCTAAGTGAAGTCCTAAGCATATTATATGTAATCCAATTAATATATACATCACTGAGTGCAAGCCCACTGAATGATAACATTACACATGTCTGGGTACATTCCCTTGAGCTGTATATCTACACCAGACAGGCTGACACCTGAGTGCAAGCCCACTGAATGATAACAACACACATGGGCCTTAGGTCAGTGGGTCTAAGTGAGGTACTAAGCATAATTATATTATCCATTCAATAATTACATCACTTTCACAATCTAGCAAGTGCAGGCAACATAAAATTACATAGCCACAGCATAGCGCATTCTGCATATATAATCCAATTAATATTACATCACTGAGGCAAGACCACTGAATGATAACAATACACATGGCCTCTGGTCAGTGGGTCTAAGTAAAGCATGCAGTTATGTGTTTCTCAGACGTGTACTCCGGCCTGCTTTACTACATCCACATCCATGTTATGCTATACCAAGGAATATACAAATTAGCTCGATATCTGATACCAAAAACACACAGACTAGCACAAACCAATAAATGAAGCTTCTCCTGGTGATATGGGGCAGGGGTTTATACAGTGCTGCTACCAATTATGGACTGGAACCATGTCACATACATAAACACACACAATGTCATACAAAAACAGTTCAAGTGACTGTAGTAAGCAGGTCTTAGAGTAGGCTAGTAGCACAGTGTTATACTTATGTACATACATACATAGCAGCTACTAGCCAGTCGATAATAGTACAGAAATTGATATGCAAATCACCCCAGGCTGCTACCATGTAATGACTAGCCTATTAACCTACGTTCTATTCAGTTTGTTATTTGACATAGCAAGTTATCTCAAATGCAGACTATATTACACTGAATAATACTTTTATGTGCAAGATAATCTCAAGAGTATCATACAGAATATAACTAATATGTCCTAGTAATACATAAATCGCTTTCACAATCTAGCAAGTGCAGGCAACATACAATTACATAGTCACAGCATAGCGCATAAAAGCTCAAAAAGTTGCAGAAGACCAGGAAAGACTGACGGAGAGGTCAAAGGTCATGTCGTGTCTCAGTCAGCCTGAGGCAAGGCTGCAAAATTCATTGAACATGGGATCAAACTGTTCCATAATGTTCATGAGAGCTTACTACAGTCAGCACCTAAATTGGCTAAACATTCCATGCACGTGTCAGGTTACACATGCAAAGTGATGCATAAACCATCCCACGGGAGACTCTGACTGACACGCAACTGAAAATGCAGAAATCATATACGTGCACACATACATTAGCACACATATACGTACACATAACATTACGCAATGCCAACAGGCACAGACATACCTTCTCCGCCACTGCGTATATAAGCGCCCGACCGGGATGGGCTATTATAGGTGACTGATGTGACGTCAGTATGTGTAAAATGGAAGGGTAGAAGGTAGCTAGGAAGCGGTCTGCGAGACTAGTCCCAGCCCTCTCCAGTGTGTAGCTGCTCTTCTTCCGACGAAGCGTCACATAACTGTCCTCAAGAACTGGATGCTGCTCAGGCAAGTCAAGGTCCTCTGCTGCATGTTCCCTCTGTCCGCCCGCCGTGATGGCTAGTCTCGTACCCAGACCCATTCGCCATTTTATATAGGGGCGAGATAAAATGGCGGATGCGTCTCTGGGTACAAGAGTACTTGATGGCTGGTACGTACTTCATGTACCGATCACGAATATTACTATGCACGAATGCTATTATCCTATACTAATAGATGTATACTGTATGAATTGCATCCACCGTGATGTCACATCGCCGGGAGCAGGGGTTGAGGACGTTTTCTGCAGTCCCAACCACATTGAACTGTGTCCCAGTCTACCTCTGAATTAGGGACACCTCTCTATACAGTAAAGCCAGCTGGGTCCCAGTTGTGTCCTCTATGGAGAGGTTCCACTGTACTAGCTTTACCATAGCCATGTCCTTCATGTGCCGATTTGGTCTTGCTTGCCAGCCTGGACTGCAGTTCTCGGGCTGCTTTTACGGACGTTTTCTATCAAAGAAATGTGCACATAGAGCATTAGTGAGTTAATTGCTAGTTGCTGGTAACTTTAATAATTCCCCTTTGATGTAGCCGGTCTATACAATATGTACATAGGCGATGCTTTCTGCTGCTGATCCCCTCACCACAATCAGACTTACAAGATGGAGTCTGTGTACATGTAGAATCATGGATTATCAAACTCAGTTGCGTAGTTTTTATAATCTAAGGCAGAACTCACATAGCTAGGTATGTACCTCGTAAGGTACATGTTGTAGGTTTTATTACCATTATAACACTTCAATATTGTATGTACCGTATGGGCAGAAATTTTGGCGGGGAATTTATTTTGGCGGATTGGCGGTTTTGAGAGCAATCCGCCAATATTTCATCTGCCAAATAACTTCAAAGTGTGATGTCATCATTATTGCAAAATCATAGCTTGTGTATACTAGGCCTGCAGCTAGACACGCCAGTCTAAATAGTCGGCATGGAGTTCACTATTAAATGCTGCGTACGCTTCTCCAAAAAGTTTGTACAACGAAGGTGGGAGAAGAGTTGGATTGTCCGTCAACGCGAGGAAGGGGATCCAAACGACGTGTACACAGTCGCTGTAAAGATCGACGCGACGAAAACAGTCCAGATTAAGCGTAACAACAATTTGTGTACTTTTCAGTTGCATTTCATCATCGATTTCGTCCTAACTGAGCGGAAACTAGCTCACGGCCCGGTTAAATTCCCAGCGCGTTTGATTAGCCATTTTGTTATGAATATCATTATGGCTAAGAGTGGCTCACCGCCAAAATAAATTCCGCCAAATGACATATTTTCAGCAATCCGCCAAAAATATCTTCCCGCCAAAATTTCCGGCTATACGGTATGTCAGCTGGATTGTGCTTCTGTCCAAATTATATCATATTTTGTTGTAGCCCATTTCAAGGGTTGTAGCCCATTCCAAGGGCAACTTGTAGTAGAAACCATGCATCTTCTTTCCTTTGCACATTGTAACATGAGGGAGGGGTGTACATACCCACCATGTGGGCTGAGCCTGAAGGTGTTCACGCCTGGCCAAGAGGCCACTGACTCTCACCCAAGCCTTTCTTGGCAGCTGCATGGGCACAAGACTACTAAAGTGACACTCAGCCCCAAAGTGTTTCATCGTACAGTGTACAGAAGTTTTTTGCACAGTCAGTCCTGTATTTGTTATTGGGAGTATGCGGCACCCACATATAATTATTATGATATAGTACAATGGAGCGCAGAGGTGTCCAATTTGTTATTCTGTGTATACCTTGTACTGAGTCCATACAAGTACATGTTGTTGCTGCTCTGCATCTTTTTACTCTAATGCACAGGATTAGCAATGTAGCGATTGGGCAGACTTTTATCAGATCTCACGATTGGGCAGACTTTTATCAGATCTCACGATTGGGCAGACTTTTATCAGATCTCACGATTGGGCAGACTTTTATCAGATCTCACGATTGGGCAGACTTTTATCAGATCTCACGATTGGGCAGACTTTTATCAGATCTCACGATTGGGCAGACGTTTCTCGCATATTTTGCGCAGAATTGGTAGCAAGTGTGCATTGTTTGTGATAATATGTGCATGTATGGGAGGAGGTGCCATTTAGTGTTTGTGCTTTTGAGGACTTACCCTTTTATGCCCGCACTTGTACCCAAATCTCTATCACCTGTAAGTTTAAGTTCATCAGGGCCAATGAGTTTGGCCTTGTTATTCTGGGTGTCACCTGGCAAGGAAGTCTAAGGGTCTTACCAAGTAGGTGTATTAATTACAGGATGTTTATATAGAATATTATATGCCCCACTTGTCCCCAAATGTCTGTCACCTATAAGTTTTAGAGTTCATCAGGGCCAATGAGGTCAGCTTGGGCTATTCCTGTTGTCACCTCCCAAGGAAGTCTTAGGATCTTACCCTGCAAGGTATTAATTGCAGGATGTTTATTCCATAAGCATTGTATCAGCATGCCACACTCCCCAAAGGACCATCCCCATCCCCCACACCCAGCTTCTCTTATAGTTGTGTTCACACGGACAGTTTAACTGGATTGGGCAGACTTTTATCAGATCTCAATTATTTTGCACAGAATTAGTAGTGAGTGTGCATTGTTTGTAATAATGTGTGCATGTGTGGGAGGAGGTGGGCCCATGCCATTTAGTGTTTGTGCTTTTGAGGACTTACCCTTTTATGCCTGCACTTGTCCCCAAATGTCTGTCACCTGTAAGTTTTAAAGTTCATCAGGGTCAATGAGTGTGGCCTTGTGCTATTCCGGGTTTCACCTGGCAAGGAAGTCTAAGGGTCTTACCCAGCAAGTGTATTCATTGCAGGATGTTTATATGCCCATACTTGTCCCCAAATGTCTGTCACCTGTAAGTTTTAAAGTTCATCAAGGCCAATGAGTTTGGCCTTGTGCTATTCTAGGTGTCACCTGGCAAGGAAGTCTAAGGGTCTTACCCAGCAAGTGTATTCATTACAGAATGTTTATGTGCCCACACTTGCCTCAAATCTCTGTCACCTATAAGTTTTAAAGTTCATCAGGGCCAATGAGGTCAGTCTTGGGCTATTCTGGGTGTCACCTGGCAAGGAAGCCTTAGGATCTTACCCAGCAAGGTACTAATTGCAGGATGCTTATTCCATAAGAATTGTATCAGTATGCCACACTCTCCAAGGGTCCATCCCCATCCCCCACACCCAGCTTCTCTAATAGTTGTGTTCACACGGGACAGTTCAATCCGGATTAACATACGAATGAACAGTTTAATCCAGATTAACATATGGGTCAAATCCATCTTCCAACCTGCACTTATCACCAGTTGTGGGGTGATTACCTGCACTTATCACTAGATATATGGAGTTTCTGTCCCTTTCTGTTTTCAGTGCTGATGAGATTGACTGTGCCAAGAAATTTGGACTTGGATTTGGCAGCAACCAATGTCAACAACTAGTAGTGGACATTGTACTACATCAGTTTGATTCTTGCACGTTGGACAAATTGTGTCGTACTATTGTGACATTATTTTGATACTTAGAACTACGTATGCTACATGTCCACTCAGGACAGCCTAATGTAGCACTGGAAGATGTACATTTTATGTGACGTATGGAAGTAACATAATTTTATGTTTGTCACACTTGAGAAGTGTTTGGAGTATCTATGATGTAACTATCTTGCAGCATGATGCTTAGTTTATATGATAATTCAAGGAATGGGTGAACACTTTCTCAACAATTATCTAGTTCTGCACCTCATGAATAATGAAGTACATACCTCGTTGTCATGGCAACCGCGGACAACTATATCACATAACTATACAATAGGAGGGTCTAGCAGGCTAGACCGGGGTGACAGGAGCTAAGAAGCCACTAGCGTCTCTGGGGCTCTTAAATCGTGTTATAATCATGCCCGTATATGGAAGGTGTGAAATATAACAATACATGTGTCAATACATTGCTGAGACCTAATCCGTCGACGAAAACACTCCAGGCAAAAGCAACGGACCTCAGTGAGTCGACGTCTTCTCAGAGCTAGTTGTGATGGACGCTACTTTCATTCGCTAAGTCGTTAGCGTGGACAGATCTATCACAACAAAGCGACGGTTCCGCGACGACGGCGCCATTTTCCTCTACTATGTATAACTAAAACATACTGTCTCTGGTACCCCTCACCACATCAAAGAATCACCATGGTGTATATAAGGATGCTCATACATATATACCGTGGTTGGTGAATGTGCTGAGCTCTCAGTCGAAGGAAGCCTCTAAGAAGAGAAGGGGATGGAGAGCTGCTAACATGGCATCTTCAGCGCAGTTGGAGATGATTGAGCTGGGTCAACAAAGTTTCCCAGACCCTGCTGCAGATGGCACGATACCACAGCAGGGCTACAGCGAGATCGGGCGGCCCGTCGATCGTGGTTCACTTGATCCGTCAGACCCTCTTCCCATGACACCACAGCAGAGGAACGACAGGCGAGAAGGAGGTTCTCCCCCAATCCCTTCTGCTCCCAGTGACGCGACACCATTGCAGATTAACGGTGGCGGGAGCATGCAGCAGTTTCCTCATCGTCCAGTCCTCGACGATATTGATAGGACACTTCGGCGAAAGGTGAGCTTCTGCGGACAGAGAGTGTATATAGTATGTAGGCGTGCATGCTGCTCATTACGTGCAGCGCATGATAGCGAGTAGCGATCTAACTACGGTGTGATATTCGTACGGCTTGATTGTGGCTTTTGATCGATTGACAATGAGCTGAATCAGGCAGAAGTTGGCGACGACGTATATACCAGTGGCGAACAAAAAACTTATTTAGGTGGTGTACAAGTTGAGGGGGCATTCTGCTCATCTGTTAAACTAAGAAAGCTGTTGTATTCTTCATGTCCTTTTCCCCTTCCCATTGGTCTGAGCTGCCTACTACCCATTTTTTGCAGTTGTCTGTATATTGTATGCCCTGTCTGAATGTTTTAAATTGGAATACTAATCGTTCCATGTACCTGAGTGTCGTGCATTCTGTTATGCTCTGTGGTTGCGGTGCTGTCTGTGAAGTTGCTTGAGATGTGGTTGCTCGTGGTGTTGCCTGAGATGAGGTTGCTTGTGATATTGCTTGAAATGTGGTGGCATGAGGTGTTGCCTGAGATGTGGTGGCCTGACGTATTCCCTGAGATGTGGTGGCTTGAGGTGTTCCCTGAGATGTGGTGGCATGACGTGTTTCCTGAGTTGTGGTTGCTTGTGGTGTCAGTGGTTGTCCCCCATGGAGTGTTGTGTGTTGTTCATTCATTGGTGGAATTTGGCAGCAGTAAGATTGTTGCATTTGTCGTGGACCTAAAGATATGCCAAGAACAATTCCTTGTTTATTGAGCTGACTACCGCAGTCTCACTAATTAGTTAATGTCTTGCTCATGCCATGCACATACGTGCACGAGAAAGTGAGTATCTGATGTTGTGGATGCTTGTGCATTGCACAATGGGTACAATTAAAATATGTAACATATATATTTATGTATTTGAAGCATCTACCTTCTCACGCAGCCATGCTGTGGCTTTCTTTGCAATGTCCTCCTCCTTGAGCAGCAAAGTGTGATGCATGTACGACCCTCATGTGTCGACATCTATCTAACCGTCGTGCTTGTGAAGGAAGGTGTACCTGTATATATATGTGATATTGTTATTGAAAGGTTATTATGTTGATTTTTTAACAAGTCTAATGCCACAATGCTGTCAATTTAACTTAAATTTTCCGAACAGATCTGTCACTGATGCAGAACCTAGCTGCTACCTGTTTGTTGGCATCTGTTTTGTGTATTCCAACTGTATTTATCAGGTGGTGGGTCATTAAGGTAATTACTTTGCATTGCTGGTACCTAATCATTTTAACAACCCAACTATCCAGCAGCAGCCTTATCTGTGGTGAGCTCAAATTCATCCTCACTGCTGTCAGAGTCAGCTGTGTATTGCAGCAAACAGATTTTGTACCATTTAGGTTTTTGTGCAAGTATGTTAGGATTGCTTGCATGGGTGTGTGCAATTGGTGTACCTCATCATCTGATGTCGATTCGGAATGCTGTTCGTGGGAAAGCATAGCTCGTCATCATTATTACACTGTGCTGATGTACTCACGTGGAAGGTACTGGCTGCTGATTGTCGGTTTCAGTAACAGTTATGTCAGTGTGTGCTTATCTTTGATGTGGGGATGCAGGTGGTGGTGTGTGAAGACTCTGACTGTTGGGGTTCTGAGGCAAGCTGCTGAGATGCGGTGTCTTCGCTGCTCATATGATTCACCCAGTTGCCTGTGATGTTTTCCTTATCTTGCCAGCTCTCACAGCTAGCATGCGCGAATGCAGCGATTGCTTCCGCCGCCAGGGACGATGAGGGACAGTTTTGACCCTTTTAGCATCGCACTATCCATGGAAAGACGTTGATGTGCCATTTCTTAGTGGCGAATTACACCGTATTAGCTTTAAGATGGGAGTCATGCAGAAATACAAGCCAAATTTTTGCGTTATATAGACAATGGTCATATTGCCAATGGCAACATGCTTCTGCGTGCAAGTTGTCATGAACACAATGCGTTACTAATAAGACATGTGATCATAATTGTGCAATCCCATTGGCTGAACCTACCGTTCTCTGATTCCACTGTCATATATCAAGTGCTGTGCATGATAGCGCTATTCTGAAGCCGGAATCGGATTGTACAGAAATTCCCCGTAATATTGTATATGGTTTGCCTGAGCCTGATTGTTTTATTAGCGCTTGTTATTCAGCGAATAGTTTTGAACTTATTGGTTTCTTGCACTTATAGGATATCCAATCAACAAGAACAAAGGGTATGTGTCTGTGAATAAAGAGTGACGGGCTACTAAACAGTAGTGTGCGTAAAGTACTTTCTATGATGTAAATACAATGATTACAGGAACTAGCAAGATTACTTCCTAGTGAACTAACAAGGTGTAATAAGGTATGAATGGCAAGATAATGGAGCTGGCAATATATAGGAACTATGAACTCAACAGATACCATAAGAATACATGCATAAAACACTGTTACAGCAGCACTGTTATACTGAACCGGCCCTCCAATGAGTGGTGCTTGGAGTAGGCCAAGTAGCTATCGTGATGGTCTTGAAAAGGTCTGTTGAGATGCCATACTCTGACACAACATGCCTCAAGTAGCTTAGCTCACTTGTGTTCGGAGGACATTTTGAAGGCTTCAGCTTCAAACCCGCCTGTTCCAAACATGTCAGCACTTGGCCGAGCATTGTGATGTCGTCCTGAAATGTTTACCCCAGAATGATGATGATGTCCAGGTAAACTAGTCATCTCTCCCACTGCAGATCTGCTAGCATGGTATCCATAAGGTGTTTAAAGATTGCCGTGGCATTGCTCAGCCCAAGCAGCATGACATTGAACTGAAAAGGTCCATTTAGAACACAAAATGCTGTCTTCTCCGTATCTTCTTCAGTGATCTCCACCTGCCAATACCCGCTTATCACTTTCCTCATTACACCGGGTTGCCATCTCCCACAGCATCTGATGCCCCACTTGTGGCAACCACTTCAGTAGCTGTGGGTCCTGCAGCAACTATCTGTCCTAGCCTTGTGACCTTGTGCAAACGTACTGCCTGGGTAATAGGATTTATGACCCATGCGAGTACAACCCAGTCTGAAGGGTAAACCACAGCACAAGCAGTCAGCACCTGCAGCCTATCATCAAGAGAACTCTCTAGTAACCAGGTACCTTCTGTACAGTGTGGTCCACAGTCATTTGTAGTTCACTATTTGCAGGCACATCAGTAGTTGCAACACATGCCACATGCATTGAGCCATTCCTCCTGCTTGGCCTTATTCACTGTGTATCTCCAAATCCATCTGTTTCATCTGTTGTATAAAGAGGATCTTTCATCCAACATTTACTAGGCAATCCTCTGCAGCCTGAAAGTCCATGCCAAGAATGATACCCACTGTGATGTTATCCCACCACCAATAGGAATTAATGTCCTTTCCACCCAAGCTGATGGTGCCCTGCAGTGACAGTGGATTGCCGTTCACTCCTACTAAATGTGGCTGTCCCTCAGCCATAGGTTGCGTCATTGCATCCAGATGTCACCACTGATCTGTCCGAATCAAAGTCAGTGCTGATCTAGTGTCGACCAAGATCCTGGCAGGTCAACCTGTCTATTGCCCCTTCAGGAATTACAATGCTAAGGGGCTAACTACGTACCACCACCTGCGGAGTGGCATCTCCAGTGGGCAAGTGTGTAGGGTTGGCTGCATCCTTCACATGTGGTCCTTCACCCTGGGGGCCTCTGCATGGTGAGTAGTGTTGGCCATTACAGTGCCCCTAGGTGTGTGGCCTCTCACACTGAGGAGTTAGCATTTCCCTGGCTTTATATAGGCTTGGCACAACCTCACCAAAAAAGGCCCTCAAGTCCACAGTTGAGCCAGATGACTATTTTGGAATCCCTGTTCCCCCTGCTACTGCTTCCCTGGCGTGGCCCTTGTTGCTTTGTCCCTCTTGCAACAGATCTAGATTCATGTAATTCCAGCTTCTCTATGCCAAGCACCAGCTGGGACATCTAGTCACCCATAGCCTCCTGCTGTGTCTTCCCAACTGCAACCAGGGATTCCTGGGTGTACTCTTGCTCTTATGCCCCTACTTGGGCCACTCTACCCAGTCCACCTACCGGTATCGGAGACGATTCAACCTCGAGGGTAGCTGCTACTGCACCTTCTACAGAATTGGGCTTCATCTCGCTCACTACAAACGCGACTTGAGGGTTGGACAGGCTCGCTAGGTAATGGTGCAGAGCGAGCTCTTGTCTCCCGTCTGCGCCTTGGTTCAGGAATACCAAGGCACAGATATTATCGTTTAAGTCTGCTCTCTATTTTCTTTTTTCACCTTGTCTGAAACTTGGCCGTGTACAACTCACACCAACCATCTGCCCGCCTAACTAGGCTGTCAAACACCCCTTACAGGAACTAGCAAGATTACTTTCTAGTGAACTAGCAAGGTGTCAATGGCAAAATATAGGAGCTATGAATTCAACAACTACCAAAACAATACATAACAAACTGTTAAATATGCAATGGTATGTAAGTGTAACTATATAGTGATTTGATCTTGATGAGCATATAGGTAGCAGAATCAATCAGCAGCAACTATTGCAGGGCATTTCAGCCGCGTAGGCTTTTGTCAACTGTGTACAGAAGTTTCTGCAATAGTTTTGTGCACAATTGACAAAGGCCTACATGGCTGAAACGTCCTGCAATTGATTGATTTTGCTTTGAATATGCTCTGCATGAGCAGATCTTCAGTTGTCACGACAGCATAGCAATGAGACACTACAATATCATAATATTATGTAAGCATCTATTATGTATAAGTTTCTGTAATCATGCAGGCTAGAGAAGTGAGTCCGGATGACATTTTGAAATTGAATGCTTCCGACAAAGAGGGATTTGCTCCACTTCACTATGCAGTCCTGCATCAAAGAACGGACATCATTCGGAAACTACTAGGCGCCAAGTGTGGTGAGTTTGGAATAATTATTGTATTATGCCTAGAAATTATTTGAACAGTTGTATATACGGTACTTGTCACAAGTTACTTACGCTTTTCCGCAGACGCGCCGCGTAGGTAATCCGCAGATACCTGCGCAGCAATCCGCGGATACCTGCGCGCGAATACGAACTTATTACGAAGAGCGGCGGGTATCCCGGACATACTGCGGACTACCGCGGCTAATTGCGGAAGTGATGCAATCGTGCGACCACAATGTTATTGTTAACGAGGGGCGATGTTTGTTTAAGTCGCATAAAGGTCAATTTCATCCATAAAGCAATCAAGACATGCAAAGGATTATTAGCTTATTGATTGTTACAGACAGCAAATTTAAGCAGCATAATTATAATAAAATCAGATGTTCAATATCCTGATGGTCCTCCCTCTTCTTTAACTACGGCTGGCATCACCTTCTTCAGATGATCAATGTACTTCGTACACAGCTCAGGAGTCAATGATCTCCAGTATGTCCTGATTCCGTCCTTCAATTGCTCAAGGTTCTTTGGCTTATGCTTGTCTCGAAGGTACGTCTTCATCGATCCCCACACCAGTTCAATGGGGTTTAGGTCAGGACTTTCTGCAGGACTTTTCCACCAGTTCACTCTGTTGTCGGCGAAGAACCTCTGGATGTATCTGCTGGTGTGTTTGGGATCATTGTCCTGATAGAGCCTGTGGGTGGTGGGAAACCTCTCTGCAATGAATGGCACAAGGGATGCAGATAGTATGTCTCCATACTTTGTGGCATTCATTATGCCGCTGAACATAACAAGCTGAGTGGCTCCTTGTTTTGAAATCCCACCCCACACATGGACTTTAGACGGGTGCTTGTGCCTGTACTTCAGCCTTCTGGGCATCTTCTTTTTGCGAAAGCATTTTCTTCGATGGCACTCCAATTGTATGGTTGACTCATCAGTGAAGATTACGTTATCAAACGTCTCTTTCTCTTCAAGGCGTTTCTTGCACCAGTCCAGTCGTTTTTGTTTATTTGCATCCCGAATCGCCTGACAGTATCTGGCAGTGGTGAAGGTCCAGCCAAGCTCATTGCGAAGTCTTCCAATGGTTCTCACACCGTATTGGACATTTGCTGCCGCAAATTTTTTTGTGAAGATATCTTTGAGGACAGAAGCAGTAAGCTCATCATTTCTAGTCATTGCTTCATCAATGCAACGATAATGGCTTTCTGGAACTCTTTTTGGTGGTCCACTTCTGGGGAGGTCTCTCACATTCCCAGTCTTCTGCCATCTTGTGATTGTGCTCTTGATCGTTTGGCGTGTAGTGACTATCCCCTCTGTGGCGAGAACTCTTGCAATTCTTGTCATTGTCATTTTCTGACCAGTCTGGGTCCACACGGAAACAATTCTTCTTCATTGATAGTCGCTTAAAGGCATCTTCATCAGTTGTGCTCTTGCAAACGAAGGTGGTTATTTACTTATATAGCCTTTAGTGGGATACTATTGGGGATACTTCATGTTTGGACTGAAACCAATCAGATACCTGCTTCACATTAGACCAGACTGACGGACCGAAGTTTAATATCAAGCAAGATATCATTGGTTAATATTATATCCTATGAAGTATCCCCATATCGCGTATATAATAGTTGCGTATGTGCACAACATTTACGTATACACGTATGCTTGGACTTGCTCTTGCAATCGCAATGGAGAAGATTTTGGTGAAGTGGACCGACGGTAGATCGAAGGGAACCACCTCCCTGGTAAAGAGGAGCACAGTGAAGGGAACGATTACAGTGGGAGAACGGGTAGAAGTCGCTTGGGGGAAGTCGAAGAAGAAGTATTACGCAGTAGTGCTGAACGTCGGTGGCGAATGTCGTTCATAAGACATCCCACAGCAAGGTGCCAGCGTTCCACAGCAAGGCGATACCACCCCACAGCAGAGCGATGCCGCCCCACAGCAAGGTGTCAGCGTTCCACAGCAAAATGCTGGCGTAGAAGACGAACCATTTGCGTTTGAAATGGTACCCTCAGCGCCGTTAAGTGCTTCCACGCTGAGACCGAGCTCTGCGCAGCCTACTCCTCTGAACTCTTTATCCAGCATCATGGAGAAGTTAGAAAGCCTTGCAGATGCTGTCGCAGGAATCGAAGCTCGGATGCTTTGCCGCTTCGATTCCTTGGAATCAAAAATTGCAGCTCTGCAACACGTCGCCACAGAGAGCACTCCTCAGCCAGCGCGAGAGTCTTGTGTACTGTGATGTTGTTACTAACGACTCGAGGGAGAGGTGTCGACCGCGACGTCCGAGAAACAACGGACACGGAACAGGGAACCACCAACAGTAATAATCAACTCAATGCTGCACAACACGAGGTACTCACTACACTGCGCATGTGTACAACACACGTGACAGCCATTACCTCATGCATTACATCATGGATAAATAATGTGGAATAATGGTGAATTACAATACACCACATGTACCACCTCTTTTTTCTTCCATTCCCGAGATGCCCATGGCAGGATTTGCCACTGAGCCTCCTGAGACGACTACGCCACTAGCAGCGCTGCCAATGTATAGTGCTTTCGAATCCCCTACCATTCCTCTACAGCTGCAGGACGTTTCCAATTCTTACTTAAACGTCAGCAGCGCGGGGGTCCGGCAAGCTACCACATCCCTGCCGAAGATATCACCTTCGCGCTAAACGCCTGCAGGTCACGAAGAAACCTGGCTGGTCGTTTAGCCGTGAAAATCTTCAGCCAAAGAGAAATAGCAACGAGTAATTGCCGCGGGAAGCTGGGCAAGACGGCGCTGAACAGCTTAAAAGTCAAGGCAATCTACAGTACTTGCATGAAGTACTACCCTTTGCAACGACTGGAGAACACAGCAATGGCAGATAGAGAAATGCGAAACGCCATTGACGCGATCTGTCGCAAGTCCAGGGCAGTGGAGACAGAGAACGTAGCTAGTTAGGAACTGTTGTAACTGCTTATATAATAGTGTATATGCTTACTTTAACCCATTAGCGCCGAATGACCACTGTACTGGTCGGTATTACGCAACTCCCGAGTGCCGAATGACCAGTACACTGGTCACTTCCGGTAGTTCGTAAAAGTGAGCTTTTCTGCAGTGAAAGAGAGAGGCGCCGTCTTTTTAGCGCTGGCGCTGCAACGACTAGTGTTCGTGCAGCCTTCTACATAGCCAATACGAAGAGCTAAGCGCGTGAAATTTGCACGGTAAGAGAAGCCATTTTACAACTGTCCCGCCCTTCGAAGGTGCGAATGTAGACGGTGCCAGTTGCTTGAGCGAAGATACAGACGGTCTGCAGACGACAGTACGACAACTGCGTAACTTCATTGCCCCCTTTCCGTGACCGTCAGCGTTGCATGCGTGACTTGCCATGTTTCACCATCTTTTCTTCAATCGCGCTTAAGAAGACTCCAAGTCGGCACAAAATCACGATACGCAAGCTTGTATGGAGATGTCTTTGTAAATTCCACGGTACAGCATCGCTGCCCATAGCCGAAGGAAGTGTAAAACGTGAAAATCGTTCTACGTGCAATTCGGCATGTGCGGCGACATTTTTATTTCGACACTAAGGGGTTGCGCGCGCAATTCGAACTTCGATGCTAAAGAGTTAATAATCATTCTGCTTTACAATCGTGTTCATGTTGAAGAATCGTCATTCGAGTAGTCCATCTTTCTCTCGTCGTTTCTGTGCATACTAACGTATATAAATAATACATAAACGAATAAATGCCATTCATTGATTATCCGCGGAAGTGCGTTTAATTCCCATAATCGCCCGCGGTCGATCCGCAGTTGCCCGCGCAGCCATTCGCGGAAACCTGCGATTGCTTTCCGCGGATTTCGGCGGATTTCCGTAACTAACTTGTGACATGTACCGTATTTTGGAATGCTATTGTTAGTGTGGTAAAATAATTCCTTAAACAAACCTAGTTAATTTTCATTTATTTATTGTATGACTCTGTGTTATGAATTTCAGTGAGAATGTGGAGGCATAAGTTTGTATTAGGTGTAGAAAATGCAGTTGAATTGCAGCCCCACGCACTGAAGTCATAGCACTTTTATATATCATCATGTCGTGATTTTTGAGACGGACGGATGACAAGCTGAGAGCACAGCACAGTGTACTATCCTTTTAGTATCAAATGTTTCCATGTGGGATTAAGGGGCAACATGTCCAAGATTGTAGCTACAAGAAGAACACTACAACACAATCACTATGGCAAACGTTCCACACATTATTACTGCACAGGAGTGCTGCACAACTTAATCCCACTAGGAAATGGTGGACAATTTCTTTCGATACCCATTACAACTTTTGCCATGACCAAACCTCTTGAAACAAATAAAGCGGTAATTTACTGAAGGCACTTGTTGCAACATTGCCGAACACCCTATGTCCCATGACATTCTCATGATATCGTGATAAAATCACATGTAGCTCACACACAGTCACATACATGGAAATGGAAATGGTGAAGTATGTGCTGAAATCCTACAAGGTTGTGTTATGTAAACAAAGTGGACATGTCCCACATGCAATGCTTTAGCGGTAAACAAGTGGAGGGTCTTGCTTCAGGTGTCTTTGCAACAGTAACTATACAGTATAGTTAGACATTAATGATGTTGATGTTATGAAATGACTGTCTCTCATCACACACATGCCCACAAAATTACCACACACGCGCACACGCATGCACACCACTAAAACTAGACCGCACCAAGGATGGCCTCACCCCACTACACATTGCTGCTTGTCAACTTCCACGAGGATCTGACAGTAGCACTGAGACAGAAGGTGCTACCGATACTATGTCTACCAGCCGTGAAGTGATCCAGTTGCTGCTAGAGCCAGATGAGAAGAGTGTAGTAGGAGACCTATTGCAAGCCCAAGAAGACCTCCGAAAGCGTACCCCACTGCATCTGGCTTGCTCCAGGGCTAATGCACCTGCAGTGCAAGAGTTGCTCAAGCACATTCATGGTATGTTCACAGATAAGTGTATCTGGAATTGCATATTGTGTGGAGTTGTACTTCTGCAAATGCATAACATATAGCAAGACAGATAAGAACATTGACTTGAGTGACTGCAAGTGGTAGACTTTCGTTTAATTGCATGTGCTAAAGAATTGTGTTACTATATGTGACAGAATTTGCGAAAAGGGACCACTTCGGGGCAATGTAAACATATGAGTACGAGACAAAACTCGCGCGAAACCGCCAATTCACGCCATTGCAGATTATTGCATCATTGCAACATACGGTGTATCCTCTATCTTCCGGCCAAGTTTGAAACCAGTACGGCTTTCCTGCGTCTCAAACGAGGACCGAATAGTTTCACTGCGTCGTTCGCTTTGGCCGTGTACGGAGTAGACCGGAAATGATAATATGGGGAAGACCCGACTTTAAGTATATTCATGGCCATTATGTATTACATTAGTCGCGTTCAGGAAGAAGTTGCAGGCTGCGTCTGAAACTACTTCTGCGCCATTGTATAACCTTCGCAACCACTGAATCGTTTCCCAACGAACAATTTTGATAGCTGCAACATCTGTAGACATTCCAGATATCGAACGCGACACAAGCGGCTAACTGGGTGGTGGAATTTAGCGAATATAAGTCTTGAGGCTCTTCTTGAGATTATGACTGACTGTCTACTTAACCTGAAGTGGGCAGAGATTCCAAAATTGACGGCGACAGCAAGTGTCTGACTGGCGCGCGTCTTAGTTTCGCGTAACTAGACCGCTTTCAAGCGGTCTGGCTACGCGAGACTATGCGCGTGTAATAAATCCCTTTGTCCTTTAGGTCCTCGCAGCTCCGCATGAATAGCCTGCGTCAATATGATGACTTTAGGAGGTCTTTCAGAGTCCTGTGAAGCGGCATGTGGCCAAGGAGGAGGGCCAGCCCAAGTTTATTATCACTGAGTATTCCGTGACACGGAAGAATACGGAATGTTGCGGTTTAACCGGAAGTAAATGTTTAAACGTCGTTTTCTCGACAACACACTTTTCGTAAATCCACACTTTGCGCAAGTATATCTCAGAAACCGAATCAGCTACCGAAGCGCAGTAAAGTGTGTTGTAAAGAGGAAGAAGAGCACATTCAGATCATATACAAAACTCAAAATCGAGATTTGCCCCCAAGTGGTCCCTTTTCGCAAATACTGTCACATGTGAGTGTCCAAGCAAAAACTAGGTTTCGTGCATATTTGGTCAAGATTGAGTTACTGCACATGGTTCACTATCTATGCCATTTCCATTTCTACTGCGAGATATTGAAGTGTAAAAGCAGGTTATGAATATTTATTAGCCTAATTATAATATTCATAAGTTGGATAACAATATTCATGATGGCTATAAATACATTCATGGCCCAGTGCACTTTGCAAAAAATGGTACAGTATGCTATATCTTACACTGAACTGTTTTGTGCATGCATTGACAGACTTACTAAGTATATAAAAAGTATTTTAAACATACAAATGAATGACTTAAGCAGGTAGATTTGGACATGACCTCTTATTATGCCCACTACCTTTGCATACGGAACACAAATGCCGCTTGGTAGCTCTCACAGGTGACTCAGTAGCTGTAGCTGCAATGGGATCAGGCTCTTGGTGAGGCTTTGGTGCAGTTGGTTTGGGGCAAGTGATGTCTGCTGCCAGGTTGCAAGAACAAAATTGCCTAATCTTTTCATATAGGTACCACTGCCGTTCAATGTCCAATCCTTTTGGGAAAATCTGTTGTGGGTGGTCTGTCGGATTAGGATGTGTCTTTAGGACCTGAAAGCTGTGCTCGGGAGACTGGGAATGTTTGCGAACAAAAACAACTCCAGGGAACTGATTATCAAAGCGGAAAATGTGATAGGATGTAATTCCTGGTATCACTTTGAAGTGATTTGAAAGGAACTGCGACCAATCAAAGAACTTGACATGCGTCTCACCATCAGGAGTAGCAACCAACTGAGATATATTACCTCCTACCTGAGATGAGTCCCGCACAATACGAGCTAAGCAATTCATGGTGTCGACTCTGGTCCTTCTGTAGAGCTTCTTTATTAGACCAAAATGTCTGTCTGGAGCACATTTTGTGTGTCCAGGAAGCATGAATGATAGAACAGCGGTCTTGTTGTATCCTAGCATTACCCGGCACAACAGATATTGAATTAGGCAGTTATTTTTGTTCTGTCCCACGCAGTCGTCTGCATGCAAGCACAGATGATCCTCCTTTTGGCCGTGATTGGCCAAGTAGTGGTCTATCATGCTTACAGTAGCATTTGCCCCTTTTCCTACAGACTCAGATTCATCAATTAGGTAGTTCACCTGTGTGCCAAGTGGTTCACAGGCTACTCCAAATAGCTGACACTTCCTTGCAGTTAGGAAGAAGGCTGGCCCTGGCTGCTGTGGATTGCTGGGGAAATGTACCTGCTGTGCATAATCAAAACTGTAGTGCATTTTGGTGCCACCAGAGGTGGTAGGGGTTTTGCAGTCTGCAATCTGGCTGTTGTACCATTCTCTCTCTACCTTGGCAAGCTGCAAATGTGCCTCAGCCTGCTGTAGCCGCTCGGACTTGGCCTCTTCTGACAAGTGTGCAGATCGCATGATTTTTTAAATGTTTTGCTGGCATTCAAAACACAGGTCAGAAGAGGGTTTCATTGTGTCTATTGTTGGAACGAGCGAACTGTAAAGTTTGTAGAACGTACTCCGCCCAACCGGAGTAATGCCACTTTGCTCACAAACGGCTTTGTAATCTCTGTAGACTTTGCTTTTTGGCATATCTGAAGGCAAAAGCAAAGTCTTGTTGGTGGCATTAGGTAGCCTACCAGGTAAAGGCAAGCCGTTAGTATTGCCAACATTGGTTATGAAGTCACGAACTCTGATTACTTCTGCTTCTGTGGTCTGGTTGTGTAGTGGTTGCTTGGTATTACTGTGAATTCTCTGCACCACACCATTGCTATCGACAGCTTTGCAGAGGTTTTCCAAGCACTCCTTACCCACAGCATGAACAAAACTGAAAGTTCGCTTACAGATCTGCACCCCATGTAAAAAGAACCTAGTAAAAGGCCGAAAGCCATCTGCCTTATCTCGGTAGGAAGAGGGCTTCTCAGCAACATTAGTACGAAATGCATTCAGCTGAGCCATTATGACTAGGTCCACATCGCTTTGGGTTAGCTGAAGGCAGTTATTGCGTGTGACAGTGATTGTGTCTCTGGACAACAAACTAGAGCATGGTGATTTCTTTGGACCGAGAGTGCAGCCACAAGTTTCAGCAATAAATCTGGCAATGGCTTCATCTTCCTCCTTGTCCTCAAAGCTCAATTCTACTCTAACCGTCGAAACACGTGTGGTAGAATCGATATCGGCGGTTTGTGGCAAGATCGTCCCTTCAGGGCGGTGGTTCAAAGGCTCGAGGTCGTCCTCTTCTCCTTCGTGGGCAAGAACCGTCTCATCAACCTGTTCAACTGCCGAAACTGGACCGAGGGCTGTTGTTTCGGCCTCTCCATCGCTGTCAGAAGCTGTAGCTAACGTTTCTTGATCTTCAAATGCTTCGTATTCTCCTTCGGCGGATACAAACTCTTCTTAATTCCAGTTGCGCTAAGACGGTTTCTAAGTCTAAGCGTTGGCTATAAGCCATTCTACGCACAATCAAGGCAAACAAGGTATCAAACGAAAGGTCTCGCAGAGATCTGTCACTTCTACTATGTCGTTTCACGCTTGCGTGCTCTGTGCCGCAGAGGCGGACGATTTTGTTTGCGATTTCGTTTATTCCGCTTCCTGAACATTATGCAATTATGCACGAAGCCGGGTTTTTGCGTGGACGCTCACATATGTTTGTTCATTGTATGGTGCATTACTTGCAGTGTGGGTTCCTGAGCTAAGCAATTAATTGTGTAGCTATCTGCATATTTCTTGGCATGTGATTGTGCAATCCCTTGTGACAATCACAAGACAGTACTGGACTTCCCCCCCGCACAACGGTGATCTGGAAATGCTCAGGAGCACAGATGTGCCTTCTGCGCTGAGTCAGCGGCAATGGCATGCAGAGATGAAGGCATAATTCGTCTGCTTTGCTTTTATATGCCAGGCGCTCTGATGTGCACCTTTCTGAAGATCGTCTGGCCTGCGTTGTGGAGGCAGTTATTGACCAGTACCAGATCGTATATGTTTGTCAGTCATGCTTACAGAATTTGGACACTGGAGCCAATTGCTTCAAATCGCTGCAAACCGACCAACGCATCTTTATGTGCAGAAAAGCAGTAATCATGGCAAGTTGATTTTTGGTGAGCTCTTTGTACCCCGCATTTCTGGAACATCGTCAATAACTCTTCACAAGCGCAGAGGCTCCACTGACAAACCCAAATGGGACATTCCTCTATTCCCGCCTGACTAACATTCATTGTCGCCCTAATTGCCACCTCTGATTGATGCACACGCATGTGATGTTCATGTGACTTCTTATTAACCCTTTCACACCGGTTGACACATTTATGTGTCATAACGGAGCACACGAGATTTGAGTTGTTTTCCTGGCACTACAAAGTTGGAACAGCAACTTCCGCTTCAGTGGTCCTGTGGCAATGTGAGAGCTTTCACTCGGCGTACCTACCCGGTTTTTCCGTCGCCCACACGGCGGACCATTAAGTGGTACCATGCTGACACCGTCTTCCTGGACGAAAGTAGCCATCCACATTTGTGCATGTGGATGTATCCATAGCGGCGAGTGTCAACAGTGACAAACAAAGCTAGGGGGTGACAGCCTAGACTTACCATCAGCTTTGCACCCCACACTTGCGTTAAGTGTAAACTTCACACCCATCTTCCTTGATTGAACGAGCTGCCTCCATCGTTGCTTCCATTGCGTTTACACAACGGCAAATAACAAGAACTACCAAGAATTCTCCTTGATCATGGTCATACATGAGAAAATCCTTACTGTAGCCGTTTCGACTGTAAGAAAGTACTATAAAGTCTATTGCGCGCCAACATTGGTTCTCGACTAGGCGTTGCCATTTTATCTCCGGCATTAATAAGCTTGGCGGGAATTTGGAACTCCGGAACTACAGGGTTAACTTAACATTCACCTATCTGCAGTTTGATTTGTGTTCGCAGATTCATGGATTCTGTCGAGAAATATGCAGATAGCTCCCAGACCTATCTTTCATGCCTAATAAAATGTCAGCTGGAAGTGAGGGTGGGTATGAGACTATGCTTAATAGTGAGGTGTTTCAGCTAATACTGGAGCAATGCTAAAAAGGATAATATTTTGCAAAATACTGCCATGCAATAAGGTCATGAACTCATCTATGCACTGTGTGTATGTGTTCTCTGTGCATTCTTTATTGCACTCTCACTTCTGAATCTTACATAGTTAAAGAAGTGGACCAAGACATTGTGAATATGAAGGACAATCATGGCGACACTCCTCTTCATGAGGCCTGTATCAGTGGTGATGTTGGCATTGTGAAAGAAATGTTGAAGCATGGTGCAGATCCAGATGCCAGAAATAATGATGGAATATATCCACTTGAGATAGCATGCATGGCTGACTCTGTCAAAGTTGTGCAAGCAATTCTGGATTACAACCAGGAATCCAAAGAATTGCGATTGTCCCGTGTCAGAGCGCGTTTCAGTCATATGGTGTTGTGTTCTGTTGGCGAAGGTGTTTTGATAGCGAAGGACCATCCTGTTGGCGAAGGTGTTTTGATAGCGAAGGACCATCAGGGCTTTGCCTTTAGCATGAAGGGCAATGTATCAATCCACATTGCGGCTGAAAAGGGTAACATTGATATTGCAAGGGAATTTCTTGATCGTGATGAGTCATGCAAGGACCTCCTTGATGAGCAGAAGAGGTCTCCCCTTCACTATGCTGCTAGGAACAATCAAGTGGAAATAATCGAGCTCCTCCTTTCCAAGTGAGACATGCAGTTCAAGTAGTACTAACTGTTGTGTAGATGAGATTATGTACAGGATGATAATAATGTTATGCAGTCAATGCACTTACGTATGTAAAACTAGTTTCTATGGCTGAAACACGTTAATTTTTCTGTATATGCTCTGCAATGGTTCATTGTTGATGAGGCCATGGATGTTTTAATGGCACATGGTTCAAAGATGACATCAGCAAGTTGAAATATACGCAAGTGCGACATGTCAAAACAGGAAGTTTCACGGCCGACTTAGCCGTTAATAATATTCAAACGGAAATGTGTAGGCGGATCACGCGCTTAGTGCGTGACCTATGTATACGTAGGCCCGTCTTGTTAGCCGGCATGTGCGAACCGAACGGGGGGATTGCGCCGAAGGCGACGATGTTAGTGTGCTACTGGTGGAAACATACAAATTTCCACGTCGATACGACATCCAGAACTTCAGCACGCTACTTTTTCTCGCAAAATCAGACGTCCAGCGCGGGTCAAGTCAGCCAAGAACTTGGTTGAGTAGTACGCAGAGTTATGTCATTGCCCGGTAGGATATTTGAAAGCTGAGCAATAGCCAGTACCATGGATGGATAGCTGATACATTGTAGTTTAAGTGTTTGATAATGGGATTTTGAAGTACAGCTCCTATCTCGACATGTCACAGCAAGAACGACAGCCAGTTGTGACTGAAAACCGAAAAGTAAGCGTATCTTCCCATTTTAGCATTTACGTACAATCCCATCGTCAAACACTTTTGTGTGACCGTATGAGCTATCCATTCATGCTAGTCTTGGCCGTTTAGCGTTCGCACAGCTGACCGGGTAGGTGAAAAATCGTTTTGCGTATCCCTCAAAGACTGACATCGTACGAGGAATGTAGCCATAATTCAAACTGCGGGAAGTACATGGATACAAAAAGGAATGTCAACGGTTTTCATTTCTCCAAATAGTTCTTCTCTACTTTATTCCTGCAGCGAGGAAATTCGAAACAAAGACATAAAAAACAGTGCATGAGATGTCGTTGGACTTCCGGTTTTGACATGTCACACCTGCGTAGAACAATTTGGTTACATGAATGACTAATCACTGGTACTATTACCCCTAACCAGCCTGCTACACTGAAACAGTGTTAAGCAAACTGGGGTGGCGGTAACTCCGCCCTATTGACTGGGAACCAGTGATCGCCTCCCCAATCATCCCAAACAAAAGATGGTAGAGCCACAGACAGCTGTTTCGCCCTGGTTGGGGCTCATCAGTGTGGCGTACTGATGGATGTGTTGGGATGACTGGCTGCCTATGTATCCACCACTAGTACAAGACTTGTGGTTTCAACAAGGGCAGACAGGGAGGCTACAGTCTACAGACTGACGCTTGATTGAGGAGGAGATACTTGGGTAGAAGGATACTGGAGATAGAGGAGTATGTAGGACGTGGGAATACGTCAGACACACAGACGTGGTAGTAGAGCAATTGGTCAGTGGAAAGCACATTGGTGGCATATCTATACTACTATTTAGGTGGAGGGAAGCGGTAGACAAATGGATGCTGGCAGAGAGTATGAATTGCTTGCTAAATGGCTGGCTTCACTGGCTATGATTCGTGCTTTTCCATTTCTTACAAAAATTGTAGCTAGGATATTTTAGACATGTACCTCCTGTTTGTGGTGTTACTATTTTTTTCTATGCAGGGGATGCAACAAGGACATGTTAGACACTAAGTCTGTGTCTCCCCTTCTCTTGTCAGTCAAGTGTGGCAAGGCTAGAGCTGTGAAAGCTCTCATTGAGGCAGGTTGCAACATTACAACCACTGACAATGATGGCAACTCAGTTATATACTGGGCAGCCAAGGACGGTCACTTAGGCGTGCTAGAGGTGAGACTGCTGACATTGCTCTGATTAGAATTGTGCTAAGTTTTATGATATGGCATACATCTACAGATATGGACTAGTAGGGCAGCGGATTGATTACGGTACATTTCACAAGAAACTTTACGAAATCCACAGATTCGCTGCATGGGTAATCCTTAGTTTATGCGCAGAATTGTCAAGGATATTCGTGAAATCGTCAAAAGGTATTCGCGGTATTGTGAAAGGGCATCCGCGGAATTGTCAAAGGGTATCTGCGGATTTGTAGAAGGGCATCAGCACAGTCAGATTTTTCAAAGGCATCCACAGAATGATAACAGTGGAATCATTGTACAGAATAGTCGAAGGCTAGTCGGCTTGTAGTAGTTGAATGTGTGGAATCGTTGTAGCGGTACTGTACGTAGCTGTGGATCGTTGAAGGCAGCGCATGGAGAGAGTACACCTATGTACGTACTTATGTGGATCGCGGGGGCAGTCTTGTTGAGCATGCTGGCAGGACTTAAGACTACCTCTGTCCGAGGAAGAGGACAGATAGGGAGCGCGTTAGTGCTTCAATCTTTACTACAGTAGTGTACCATACGCATGACAGCTGCGTACGTACTTACTGTTGTCGTACTGTCACCAGCAGACAAAGGCTTAAATAGACTGCATAGTGTGTAATGTACACATGTAGCTACTAGTGCGAAGCTTGTTCGCCATATTGGTATACAGTAGAGACGTTCCACGAAGAACGAAGACGTTAACTGGGTAAGGACAAATCCCCGGACAGCAAAGTATCATTCTGCGGAAATGGGAGACATGCCCCGCAAAAGTAGTACTGCAATTCCACGATTAGCTGCATGTAAGGTTTACGGAATCCGAACAGAATCCGTGCAGAATTTCAGCAGAATTCATCGGTTTTCATAATGTTTCTTGTGACATGTACCGAATATGTATAATTGGGGCGAGCCTGAGCGAGCCCCACATGTACGAGAAGTACAGCGAAGCGCGTCTGTATATATATATAGATATATATATCCATCGTACGTCTTACCGTAACTTTCTATATATTCCTCGTTATCAAAATGGCCGACGCTCGCGCCGACTGAACAATAGGCAACGCTTAGCTCTTGATTGCACTCTAGCCAGCGCGCACACACAAACAATACACACTTCATTTGTCACTAAATGCTCGGTCCTCTGCGTTGGTTACTTCTCATACGGTTATGGATCTAACTGTCAAAGAGGAACGCCTGCGCGAGAGCACGAAAGGGACCGGCGTGCCTCGGAAACAATAGAACTGCGAGAAGAAAGGCTTTGCGTGCAGAGAGAGCGTGACAGGACCAGGCGCGCTGCCCGGAGCAAAGAAGAATGAGAGGCTGCACTACTCAGGATGCGTGCTTACGGCAGAAGCAGAGTGGCCAGTGAAACTGCAGATGAGAGACAGGCCCGCTTGTAGTGATAATGTATGAAACAGTTGGATGGAGAGACTAGCTGCAGAGCCTACAGATGACAGACAGGCCGTCCTGCAGCGGTTACGTACGTGCGTGCGCAGATTGAAAAGAATGGCGCTTCCTCAGGCTCGCCCCACAATGCTTTGCATTCACTAGTACTTGTGTATGACAGCTCAGTCATATATAGATTTATTTTACTGAGGACATTGAAAGGTTGAAAACGTCATTGAAATGTTTTGCTCACAAACAATACTGTACAGCATACCTTGAATCATCTGTTGGTGAATTGGAGTGTTGTTAGTCAATAAGAATGTAAGGAGCTCTTACCTTGGCCCTCTGCAAATTGCACATCGTGCTGCATAAAGGACTCAAAAACAACAACATATCTGTTGTACTTAAGCCTTTAACCCCGATTGATGCCTATATGCATCATAAACTAAAATGCAGATATATCCGAATGATGCATACGCAAACAAACTCAGGTCCAAGTTAAACCTTTAGCCCAGACCACAGGTCCACGTGTCAGTATCTCTAGCACCATTGCAGACATCTCCTTCCTCTTTTTCACTTAGTCTGTGCCTGAGCACACTGTGAACGAGAGTAATAGATATGCAGCTCAATGCATGGGTGAGAGTTTTCACACATTGCAGCAAATCACAGTGCGGTAGCTCATCGCATACATGGGCTTCATGCTTCTGATGGGGCTAGTGAGGCTACCATGTACGGTACACGCATTAAAAAAGTTAACGTTCTACGGGCGTACTACACCTTCGGCTACGGGCGTACTACGCTCACGGCTACGGGCGTACTACGCTTACGGCTACGGGCGTACGACGCCTACGGCTAAGGGCGTGCTACGCTTACGGCTAGGGGCGTACTAGGTCTAAGGCTACGGGCGTACTACGCTTACGGCTACGGGTGTATCGCGGCTACAACTACGGGCGTGCTACAGGCGTACTATGGTCTTGCGGCGGGTGTAAGCTAACCTCTGGTCACTACAATCGTGAAAGGTAAATCTGACGATTGACGGAGGTATGGCCTCTTAGACGCTATATAGCGTAACCAAACCTAGTCTGGCGAGCCAGCCCCTTTCCCTCGATTGCGCAACACCGCGCGGGGAATAAGGTCTGGTTCCCAGACTAGGCCAAACCCTTCTTGCCTCCATTTTCGCCTTGCGTAACGACTTTACCACGAAAGTGGATGCGAGGAAGCGGTCGTGCTATGCAAGGCTGCTCAGATGCTAGCGCAATTCAACCACTGAAAGCTGAAACGTTCGAATCGTTCCAGTGCAAGTGCATACGTACGTATCTATACTTCGTATGGCAACTGAGCTAAGACTGATACGGGCGCACTACGGCTACGGGCGTCCTAGGCAACAGCTACGGGCGTACTACTGCTACGGGTACGGGCGTAGTACTGCTACGGGTACTGGCGTACTACGACTATGGCTACGGGCGTACTATGACCACGGCTACGGGCGTACTACGACTACGGCTATGGGCGTACTACGACTGAGGCTATGGGCGAACGTACGGGCGTACTACGTTAACTTTTCTACTGCGTATACCGTATTGCGGACTACTGGAAGAAGGATGAAACATATCATTATTCACCAATTGATATATATTAGGATATCAAGGGACAGATGCAATGAACTCAGCTGATATCTACATTTCATAGATAACATCCAACTTGCAGCACCACACACACCAGGTTACAACAAGTTTGGCAAAATTCAACCCATCATGGACATGCTAAGAGAAAGATTAACTGCTGTGTGGAACCCAAGAAAAACATCAGCATGGATGAGGCAATGATCCCATTCAAAGGAAGATCGGGCCTAGAACAATACATGCCAAATAAGCCCATCAAACATGGTATCAATTTTTGGGTGGGAGCAGATGCTGACAACGGTTTTGTATCCAAATTTGACGTGTACACAGAGAAAAAGCGGGAAACAACAGAAAAGGGGCTAGGATCCAAGATGGTCAAATGCCTAAGTGAACAACTATATGGGTGATATCTTGTGTATTTCATATATATGGGTATATTTCGATAACGTTTTTTGCAAGTGTGGACCTAGCATTAGATCTTTTCAAATTACGCAGGTGTGACATGTCAAAACCGGAAGTGGCTGAACATGTCACGCCCAGATTTTACATGTTTTCTTACCCGTTTTTTCTGCTGTCGGAACTAGGAGAGGCTAACACTTGGCAGGATAATAAGCTTTCATGACTCTTGTTTTCACCACTGTATATACTTCGTTTGAATTATTGTTCCTTTGTTCATGAGACCGACGTAGTTGAGGGCTACGCGAAACGGTTTTCCGCCTTGCGGGAAAGCTGTGTGAATGCTATCGCTTTCAGAGTTATGCCAATCGACAGCCCATACCACGATACAAAACCGACTTATGGGATTTTGCGCTGATGCTTACTTGAAGTGATATGCTTACTTCAGGTTTTCAGGCTTTGCCGTCCAGCATCTTGACTGTGACATGTCGCAATAGAAGCAGAACGCGAGAATCCCATTATAATACGCTTAAACTACAGTCTATCCACAACTGATCCACGGCACTAGCTGGCGTATAGCGTTCATATAACTTTCCCGGCGAGGACATGTCGCGAAGCACTGCTCAGCCATGGGTTCTTGCCTGGATATCACATGACCACACGCGTGCGCGTCAGGTGACCCAGACTTCCAGTAACCCGCCAGTCCCATAGAAATTGAAGGGAAGTTTGAACTCGGTGCCGTTCGCTGGTATAAAAGCTCATTGCAGCGGTTTATACCACCTCCGTGCGTAAGGCAAGCCGTTAGTGTGGTTCGCCCAAGGATTTTGGCACCTCAGATCAGCTATGGACAGGTGCGTGATCCACCTACACATTTCCAACGGAATACCAATTAACCGCAACTCGGCCGTACAACTTCCTGTTTTGACATGTCATACCTGCATAGGCTTGTACAGCTGTGGTACACTGAGAACAAGTCGTAAGGGCTTCCCAGCTGCATTAAAGTCAGTGGCAAAGAAAGAGCTAAAGGAAAGGAGAACAAGTAAAACCCGGCAGCATGGTAACCTAACAGTATCCGCTTGTCAGGATTCTGGAATTTAAGGGTTTATGTATTCCATCTGCAGCAGGTCATAAGCAGATATGTAGCTATAGGTTTATGCAGAGATTGAGATGTGATTTATCATCTGAGGCAAGAATTGCAAAGGGCAAGAATTCACATCACAACAGGCACCAAATTCAATAATTATTGTCTTACTCAACATGGGCATGGGGCATTTACTTTAACCCTTTAACGCCGGTTGACACATTTATGTGTCATAATATTATTACCCCTTAAACGCCGGTTGACACATTTATGTGTCATAACGGAGCACGCGAAATTTAAGTTGCTTTCCTGGCACTACAAACTTGGAGCAGCTACTTCTGCTACAGGGGTCCTGTAGCAATGCGAGAGCTTTCATACGGCGTACCTATCCGGTCTTCTCGTCGCCCGCACGGCGAACCATTAAGCCGGTACCATGCTGACACCTTCTTCCTCGACAAAAGTAGCCGTCCACATTCGCGCGTGCGGGTGTATACAAAGCGGCCAGAGTCAAAATCGACCCTACAATCCTACGGGCTGACAGCCGTAGACTAACCTTCAGCTTCGCGCCCCGCACTTACGTTTGACTTCACGCCAATCTTCCTCGACCGCACGAGCTGTCTCCATCGTTGCATCCGTTGCATTTTAACAACGGCGAAGAACAAGAGCTACCAAGAATCCTCCTGGATCACGGACATACATGATAAAATCCTTACTGAATCCGTTTCGGCTGTAAGAAAGGACTATAAAGTGTAATACGCAACGATATTGGTTCTTACCTAGGCGGCGCCATTTTTATCTCCGGCGTTGGGGGGGGGGTCGGCGCGAATTATAAACTTCGGCGCTAAAGGGTTAAATGGAGGTGTTGCTCGTACAAAGATGGAAGACTCACTATCAAAGGAACTGTGCTGCACTCCTGCTTCAAAAGCACCTGAAAACATGGGAGTGCAAAGTTTGCTAATTTACATTATTAATGTGCTTTCATTCTATACATTGTAATCCACGTCTGGTGGAAAAACGCGTTATCACGCACTGTTGAACAACTGGTAGCAAGAGTTACTTCGGAGGGTCGTAGACTGTAGACAGTGATTGCTCCATGTTGCTTTGCGTAATAGAAGCGATGTCACCATTTCTCATCACTGGAAAGCTGGTTGCCGACAGACATCAGTTTGATTTCCAGTGAACCAGCATGTGCGCTGTGTTTAACACGATTTAGGACCTTTGTACTGACAATGATTTCACAGGGTGACTACTGCAGGTGTAGCTCCTGCTTGGTTACTGGTCAGTGGAAAGGCATTCACTAATTCTCCACGCAGGCCACAATTCCAGCGCACTCAAGAAATATGAGGTCTTCTGCGAAGTTGTAGTGGGAAAGGATAATCTACCTGAGCCAACTCTGTGTAGCTACATAGTTGAGGCCTGCCTGGGAAACCTAGTTACTGTACCATGGTCCACGATGATGTGAGCTAGATGTTTCCACTGTGTTCCTCAAAGAAGAATTTTTAAAATGGCCCGCCATCATATGCAGCTGCACTGCATTGTACATATATCCTTTTGCCATATGAGATTTGGGATACTGAAAGTAGGATAATAAAGACACCTTTTCCATTATTGACGCAAAACATTCCTTAACCCTTTATGCGCCGATGACGTCTAAAGTGGTCCTAAAATTATTGCCCCCTTAACCACCAAGGACGACTTTAGATACATATGTGAGAGTCGCCAGTAGAAATCGCACCTTAGCGCATATTCCCCATTTCGAGAAAATGGACGATAATGTTGCGCGAACGAATATCTTATTTTCTGGTTTACCTGAGGGCTATCAGACATCCTTTTCGCAGGCAACCCATGGAATATTCATTATTAGTTCCATTGCCGACAAAAGGATGAATCGAAATGCCCTCTCTTACCGGTTTTTGCGGGTTCTCGTGTGCGATTCTTTGACTAGGATGTCTTCGACAGAATCGTCTATTTGCAGCTCCCCCGAACCAATGGACCTATCAAGATGCTCCTCCACACCCGCGCCCAATACTAATTCGTCCTCTGGCAGGAGCAGCTCGGGCGTCAGGAGCCTCAGGAGGAAGTGGCGTGCCTCTAACTATCTGAAGAGCACGGCTAGAGCGCTCTTCAAGTCACGCACTTAGGAGAAATCTCTCAGCCCTCTAGCGCCCTCTACTAGTACTTCCAGGTGAGCGCAAGTCGATTCCCAGCCCTCTGATGGCACTTTTTAGCTAGTTCCATCGTTGCAGTCGCCATTTTTTATCATGGTATACGAATTGTTATACTGAATTTAGTATTCTATTCGCGAATCGCTATCTACGTACGTTTGCTTTAGCTACTATTTCTTCATCGCGGAAGTGCCCAGAGCTACCAAACTTTGTAGAATAGTGCAGAAGGTGTGTAGGTATACGCTGATAGCGAAAAGTCTATTTCGCTTAAGTGTGCCTAAGGTGCGATTTCTATTGGCGACTCTCACATATGTGTCAAATAATTGCATACGCTTAATTGCCAATGGCGCACATATGCGTCAAAGACAAAGACTTGCACTTTTCGGCTTCTATGAAAGGACAGCAGTTTTGAGTGGTTCATAGCAAATTCAGTAGTCCTCTGGCTATCCTTTGGCTCCTCCAGCAATTTTGTCACCACTGCATTGTGCCATTTTGAATATACTTAGAAACTGAACGTTTCCACGGGAAATTTAAGTTTGAGCTTAAAGGGTTAAATTTTCCACAGACGTTTAGTTCATAAGTGCATTCAAAATGACAATGTAACAGCTAGCCTCTAACCAACTTGCTGCCTCTTCTGCAGTTATCTGTTCACGAAGCTAGAAGCTTCGCCGCCTTGCACAACTTCTGGTAATGTTTGACGCTTGATTGCACATCGCGTATGCACTCGAGAGAGACGAAATGCCAGCCAAAGGATAACCAGAGAAGTACTGAATTTGCTACAAACTACTCAAGGCTGTTGTCCTTTCATAGAAGTCGAAAATGCTGCGCGAGCCTTCGTCCTTGATGCATATATGCATCAATGGCACTTACGCGTATGCAATTATTTGTCGTTGATTATTAAATGGTTAACTGAGTGAAATGTGCCTTTCAGAGTAACCAAGCCAGTGGCAGGGCTTTCTGTTAACAAGCACAGACAAAATACTAGTCCAGTGTTTGGCACGTGATCGGCAACTAAACCGATCACAAAGTTACACGCTTACTTTAGGAAACCCAAGTTTGCGTGCATTGTTCGGAGAAGGTATGAAAGGAACTACAAATGTTATGACAGTGCTGAACAGTGCCTCCATTGCTACTGCTGTTTAATCCAGCAGAGAGCCACCAAAGGTATGATGAGGTGCTTCCTTATTCCGACGCAGCAAAGAACCCGTGAAGCAACAAGTGGCCAAAAATGTAGTCTATACCTTCCTGAATAATGGTGTTGAAGAGGTAATTCGACGTCTTGGCCATTTGACCCTATGAAATGGTCAAGCAGTACCCAAACTGAGTAAACCAGATTTCTTCCGTGTGCCGTCATTTAAGGCAACACACATAATATTACGTTCGCGCATAATGGGTTAATGCAATAGCAACCCTCATTGTGATAAGGGCCCTCAGGTTATTAACCCTTTAACCGCGGATGACGCATAAAGTCGTCATGAGTAATTTGCACGTAGCCGCGGATGACAACTTTATACGTCATGACGAAAGGCACGATTTACGAGTGCTTTTCTCAGCGCAAGAGTCTCCAAGAGCAACGTCGCTTTCAGTGCACACGCACTAGTGCCAGAACCTTCCGTTAGCCGCGTCACTTGGTCTTCTGGTCTCGCCTGTGGTGCGCGAGCGCTTGTAAACTTTACGCAAGTTTACGCAGCGTCTTCTTCGACGGACGGTAGGGCTGACTCCACGTTAGCGAGTCCAGAACAACTTTGAAAGTGCACAAGAGCAATTCATCCTTGTGGAAGTGCCTTCACCTGGTTTTCAGGTCGTGCTAGCCACTTCTAAAGCGTACACAATTTACCCCAGCGTCTTCTTCGACGGAAGGTAGAGCTGACTCCACGCTAGCGTGTCCGGAATAACTTTGAGAAGGCACAAGCGTATTCGCAGTATTCATGAATCATCCCTGCAGGCTGCAACCAATTCTTCGCCGACGTTTCGAGCGAACGAAAGCTGTACAAGTAGCGAACGTGTGTGCGCCTAATTCTCTATATGAACGGCCATGTTAATTTCGCCACTCGAGCAACGCGCGCAATAAAAAACCCGCGTGTAATGGGTTAAATAAAATATCAACCTGTGGTCAGGTTGATATAACACCATTCACCTGACACCATCAAAGAAAATGTCCATGCACAGTTGTGTAAAGGATTATTTCAGTTTACAGTACAAGTTGTACCTCTGTACATTCAGGTTATTTTGGAGCATGAAGAAGGACGTGCTTTACTTGCTGAAATCCTCGACCACGTCAACACTCCTTTCCATGTCGCAGCCAAAATGGGCAAAACTGAAGTCCTTGAGGTATTAAGCTTACTTGTAATACATGTGGCATTTGTACTGCAAGCACGTTGAGTATGCAGTGAATCCTCCTTACCTAGAATTTTGAGCATCTGCAATACTGTCTACCCTACTGCATGCTTACAGTTGCGTACAAGACAGGACATACCTACTGTATTCGTTTTCATGTAGTTTTGGTACACTTCTCTATTTCAGAGTGACTGTATCTAATTTACACTGCAAATGGACTACATTTAATAATACTATGATGTTTCACTTCCTCTCATGGTGTGCGTGTGACAGAGATATAGTCTCAATATACATTTATGATGTCACCCCGCATTAGCTTCCTTCTTACATATTAATGTGATTTACGTATGCATTGCACAGTATGAAGTTCTTCAGCTGTTGTCATTCTAATCTGCAGCTACTTACCACATGCTTGCATGGCCACCTGCAACAACGCTTGGAGCAAATGTCTGACGAAAGAGAGCAAGAAAGATTGAAGGAGGAGATGCGAAAGTTGGAGCATTATGAATTTAGAAATGGCAAGGAGGAGACTCCCCTTCACTTAGCTGCCATTTGTGGGAACTTGAAGTAAGTTATGCATGAAGTAATGAGTAGCTGTAGCAGAGGCTACTGAAGCCATTGTTTTTATGTGTAAGCACCTCTTTCTCTCTTAATACGCTAGAGTTGTAAAGTTCCTGGTCTGCAAGGATTGCCCTTCCATCAGTGACAAAGACGAAGATGATTATACCGCCCTCCACCTGGCAACCTGGCATGGGAAGACTGAGGTGGCAGCTTTTCTCATTAAGGAAGGCGCTAGGGCTAGAATAGTGGATGCAAGGTGGGAGTTCCTGTGGATGACATGAATTAACTCAGTTAGTTTCGGCGCAGCATCTCAATGAGGCATATGTACGTATATGTATAATATAACTATTGTTTTACCATAGAAAGTTAGCATCGCAAAAATCCTACGTATGTATCATTTGATGTGAACTGAGTCAAAGTGCATTATTTGCAATATTCAGCCATCACAGGTAGACTTTAGTTTATCGCATATTTATCATCCTATAAACATATTATGTGTAGTAGAGTTGGTAGGTCCACATCATTTCCACATACAACCTCGACTTACATATTGCAATTCTGCTCTAATACTAGGTCTATGTATATGTGGCAGTCGAGGATAGAAATCAAAGATTCCACTAAACTGCAATTTTGATGGTGGGATAAAGTTTGTGATGTACTAGAATGGTACTTTGCCATAGTAACCATGCCATTGGCTTATAGGAACGTGTTTGACATTCTTTCAGCTATCCATTGGCAGATGGGCTATGTAGTGACATTTGTTTCAACTCCATTTGAGCTGGATCGCTAAGAATGAGCTGAAAAACTGAAAAGATGTCGAAGGAGTCACCGTGCAACCAGACGTTCAAAGTCTAGAAAGGCTCCTGAAGCAGTCCCTCTACCAAGGTCGATGCAAGGTCACGTTTTCAACTCCTGGCACACTTGTGACATGCCTATACGTGTTTCTGCTCACAAGGTGTTAAGTAAACTCGTAACCACAAGCATACACAATAAGACAGCCATACAAGACCCGGGCTTGCCATGTCACACCTGTGCTGTAGTGTAACATTTTGATAATATATCCTTTGGTGAACAGATGAAACTTTTTGCCTGCAAAGGCTGAAACTTCCACTATGCATCATTTCCTTGGTTAACCCTTTATTTCTGGATGACGTGTTTACACGTTGTGAAACAGCTTGCGTGTAATTCCGGATGACGTGTTTAGACGTCATGGCTGAAGACTCGCGTTAAACGTTGTGTTTCTCTCGCTACTAGTCTTCCACGGAAACACTGCTTTAAAGGAATATGTGGCAGTGACTGAGCTTTCACCAGGAAGCTTATTTCGTCTTCTAGTTCTTCCCGCGGGTCGCAGTCGAGCGCCGAAATTTGCACCGAGTACGAAGACATCATTCGGTCGCCAATATCAGCGACTATAGCAGTCAGTGAGAGCTAAGTACAATCACAAAGAGTCAAAAGCGACGAACCTTCTTACTGAGTCACAGCGATAGACTGAAAAGTCCTTACCTTCAGCGTTGTGTCGCACACTCAAGCATCAACTTCATATCCGTGTTCTCAGCCAAACAGGCCATCTCCATCCTTGCACGAGGGAAGCGTCAAAGAACAAGAACGACCTACAGTTCTTCTGGGACACAGCTGTACACGATAAAATCCTTACTGCTACCGTTTCGGCCGAAAGAAGGCACTAGAAGTTGCTTTGTATATTTTCCGGGTGCCGCCATTTTATCTCCGGCATTTAGGGGTTCGGCGGAAACCATAAACTCCAGAACAAATGGGTTAAAGTCAATTTTACATATCTTATCTCAGGACCGCAGCATATACGGTACATGGCAGTAAAAAGTTAGCGTACTACGGGTGAGGTACGGGTACGGGCGTACTTGATCGCAGCTACGTGCGTACACATAAATGACTACGTGCATAGTCGATTATAGGTACGCGGCTACGGACGTACCGATAAATATTCATGTGCCTACGTACGGGCGTAGTACACTAACTTTTTTCTGCCACGAACCGTACTTTTATATAAGTTTCTATGTAATACAGTACACTAATATGTAATGTGGCTGTGCATTATGGATAGTGCAGGGGCTCAAGACCATGCATTTTAAGCACCAAACAAATGCAGCTTGCAAGTCACTCACCCTAAGCAGAACTATCCTTTGCTACCTGCATTGTTTCTGCATACTCCTACTATACTCTCGTGCCCAAACAGGATAGCATATTCTGTAAGTCTGGTTCCCTCTCTCTCAAATGTAGGGATTGGTGTCAGTTTACCCCTCTTCACACTGCTGCACATTATGGCCATGCTAAAATTGCTTCCCTTCTGATTAAAGCTGATGCACCCCTTGAAGCAAAGGACATATATCATGTGAGTTCATAGCTTATACTTTGGTACAATGTATTTTGCTTACATGTATAATTATATATACAATATAAGTCTGGTGACATTTATCCTGATAGCTAATAGGTAGCTGAAATCCAACCATATCTTTTCATAACTCACTACTGTCCCTTCAGTGCTTGAGGCATAAGGTGTATGTACTTGCATAAACATTTATATGGCATAGTTATACGTGGCTATATACATTTTCTGACGGGCAATGAGAGGAATCTGTTAGTGACCATTAACAGTTTGTAACGAAGAATTAATAATAATTCCAAAGAGAGTACATAGCCTAAAAGGGAAGTATTTATTGTCAGTTGAAAATTTGAAACAATAACAATGAGCCTCTATCACAGCAAGAGCCTTAATTGTGGTGCAAATGGCTGGGCTTGTTCTGTGAAGCAAACTGGATATTGTAGACTTTGCCTGTTTGACATCAAATTACATATAATGTTATACTAAACTTTGCTGTTCATTGCCATGTAAGCCAAATAACGACTTAAGTCTTTGACATAATATATAACTTATAACATATCATGCATGCAGTGTTGATGCAAATGGCATGGATTACTCCCACATTGTACATGCAATGAAATGTATGCTTGTCCCATTTGGTCTACAGAAAAGCCCCCTTTATGTGGCTGCCGAAGAAGGCCATGCTGAGATCATTTCGATTCTCATTGAAGCTGGCGCTGACCTTGAGGCAAAAGCCGACTTGAATGTGAGTGGCCATGGCTTGTGGTGGGTAATCTATTCTGCATGTGGAGAAGCCTTGAGGATGTCTTAGCCTATGTAAGTGGTGCTTGTAGCGATAAAATGTCAAACAAGTATTTCGAGTTAAAAAACTCGTGGGGCGCCGATGGGGCGCCCCAAACTCGAACTACTTGCTAGCAATGGTGTCCACATTTGTCACGCCATTTAGCATCCCTCTAAGTCCTAGAATGACCCCAGGATGCACCATGCAGAAGTATGAATGCATCAGGGTTTTGAATACAAACCAAGAAGCTGTGCCTAAACATACACACTCATTGGAAAGTTGGCAATTGCATGGGAAAGTGCATTAAGTGTTTGGATGCTTTGCACAGGATAGAGCCCTGCAGTTACTCAGCTTCATGCACTTTGATACCCAATTAACTGTTCTAACCCAGCTAGCTAGCTAGCTATTCAGTTGCCTTGCCCTGAATAACACCATCTACACAAACTGATAGCTGCTGTCCAAAATCTAAAATGTCACATGAGAGGATAGCACCGAAGCTAAAAGCTGAAGCAGTAGTCTTCGTGTTACGTGCAGAACCATGCGAGAACGTTAATAAAATGGCCGTTCAGCCTCGGTACCATTTGGAGCTGTAACCCGAAAGTAAGATTTATTAAAGCTTCTAAGCAACATCAGTCTTCTTGAAACACTGTGTGAGCAACTTTCGTTCGTTTGGTAAAGAGAGAAATGGTAACAAAGACGATTTCTAAGCGCATGGACAGAAGCCTCCGGGGTGGCCATATTGTTATCGGACCTGTTCTTTTTCCGGCTGTTTCTTCTCGAAAATGTCCTGCGCAGGCTTTGCGCTGGCTTAGTATTACGAAGAAGTGTTCTGGAATACTTCTCACTCGATTGAATGGCTGCGCAAGTTAGGACAAAGCGAATAATAGCTTAGTAAAGTCAACGAACCCTACGGAGCCGCCATCTTGACAGATATATATATATATTTGTTGCATGATGAAGCCATACATCAAAGACGGGAAGTGTACAATATCAAGTCCAATGCACACTTCGGTGTGCATTAGCCTTCTAAGAGCCCCCCTGTAGACATAACAAACATGAAATGAACCAATAACAATATGGATTAGACCAATCATCTTCCAGATGTGTACAAACAGTTTTGTCTACTTCAGATTCTTTGTTTACTTTCTCATAAGCTGCAGCTGGAAGTACCTACAAACTCATCACGAAGAATAAAATCAGCACCTTGCATAAACACTAATGTCAGCTGAAAACAATTGATGTATACGATTAGGAAAGTATCTAAATGATTTTACTGCTTCAAACATGGCTCTTCAGTCTTTGCAGAAAGCCAGGCAGCGCTCTTTCACCTTCATCCACTCCCAAAACGTCTTTTGTGCTCACGAGATACTAGCTTCTGTGTTCTTCGGCGTGTAACATTTCGACATCTGCTCAAAGTCGTCGTCAAGCGCAGTCTAATTCATCAGAGGGATGAATAATTAGACCGCGCGCTTTCCCTACGGCTTTAAACCGGGGGATGGCCTCCATTGTATCCGCTGCGTGCATAGAGATATCGGTACCTTTCGGACAAAATAGGGTCCTAACTAGTATCGCTAGAAACGTTAGTCTATTTCGTTCGATAGCGAGAGGAACATCTCTGCTACAAATTGTTAAAATTGCAACAAGCCAGTTATAACATACGAACATGAAGCCATACAAAAACCTAAATCTGAAAACAATATAGGGGCGCCTCTGGCGCCCCAAGAATTGCTTTCTTTAGTGGTATATAATGGCTCACAAGGAGTGTGGGCACATGCATAGTAACCACGTCTTCCCCTTTACAACATCACTGCTATAGTATCTTAATATATACAACTAATGTATCTTAGAGACAAGCACATACAGTTCAGTTGCTGCCCAAGATGACTTACTGTAGTATTCTCAAACAGCCACTTTTACCCATTTAACCCATTAGCCCCGATTGACGCATATTTGCGTCATAAATTAGATATGCGGTAACTCCGGTTGACGCATATTTGCGTCAAAGACGATAGTGCACACTTTAACAGACCCTTCGGTGGCTACGAGAGAGCAATGTCTCTGCGCGTTTCAGGGCAATCCCAGTAGTCCTTCGTCTATATTGTGGCTGCTTAACCGTCTCTCCTGGCCACTCTCCCAGCGAGAAAGCAAGCGCCAAGTCAATCTTGCGCAAGGTTGCGAACATCTTGCACCGCCAACAGAGGATTGCAGAAGAGACAGCAAGTTGGTTAGAGGCTAGTTGTAGAGCTGTTACATCTCCTACGATTCTTTCACATCACTACTAACTCGTATTGAACTGTATTTTGTGGACTATACCAGCTCGCTGCATGCGGCTACGTACGTACCAATCTTTCCTCCTTCTTCGGCGAAGAGCGAATCTGAAACGGCTCCACTCGCTTCAAAACATCCTCACCTCCTCCTTTATCACAGTGCAAATCACTTCGATGCTCATCGTCTCCATTCCAACACGAAGAAAGCATCGCAAGCTTCTGCTGTTTGGTCGGACGATTCGGCTACGCCGCCATTTTGAATTAAGTTAGGCACTGAATGCTACCGCACGAAATTTAAGTTCGGGCTTAATGGGTTAATTAAAAGATGTGCAAACAAAATTTCGAAATCAAGTATCCGAAGAGCTGTCTTGATATGTAAGAGGTATTTTAAAAGTAAAGTTACTAATAGGAAGCTAGGCTCTAAATTGATGTACAGGTGCCTTAGTGCCCGAACATTCTACACTGGGACTACGTAGTGCTATATGGCTTTGTTAGCAGGGGATGATAAAACATTTCTATACAACCTTTGCTGAGCCAGATACTCTTTTAACAAATGCCCTCACAATGATTACTAGCCTCACTAGTGTAACATGGCTCGGACGATCTCGATGCGGTGCTGCTCCTCGCAAGTGTAACGCGGCCTCGGACCGAACTGGAACACAATCAACTCAATGGACCAAACAGCCTGCAAGCAACACGTGCACTCCACAACTGCGCATGCGTACAGATGATGTGACCTGATACATAGTGAGGGGTGACATCATGCACACTTAATCATAATGCGATAGCCAGCAAAACAAAGCAAGAAATGAACACAGTGGGGTAAGTACACACCGTTACACCACCCCCCTCCAAAGAAAAAGAAATACATCTCGTATTTTGTTAGTGGGTAATGCCTGGGGCATAGTAGTCTGGAGGGCCCCGACGCCTCCTGGGGTAGCGTGGTGGGGGGGGGGAGGGGGGGTGTTATCCTCGTCTACGATTTCCAGACATGTACCAGGGGGTCGGACAAGATCGTTGCTCGTGGAGTCAGTGGGAACAGTAGCTGTGCTGGACTCTGCCGGGAAGCGCATGTTGGGGGGACACAGCTTGAGGCAATCAAAGTGCACCACAAGACGATGATGGGATAAGGATACATTCTGTATGCGGTAGGTGGCATCCGAAATATGCCTGACAATACGGAAGGGTCCTGTCCAGGGCCAGCTGAGCTTCCTTGATTGACCACGAGGGGTAACAGGCGAGTGGAGCCAAACCAAGTCCCCACACTCAAATGGCCGGCTGGACCTTCTTGTCATACAGTGACTTCTGCCGGGCAAGCTTGTGTCCCAAGTGCTCCCGGACTCGGTGGTATGCTGATTCTCCTGGCGGAGGTGGGTGGCATACTCGGACTGGGACTGGGTGTGAGATGGGGTAGTGCCAAACATGATATCGATAGGCATACGAACATGAGGTAAAATGGCGTATAACCAGTGGACGGGTGGACACTTGTGTTGTATGCCATGCACAAGTGACGCAGGTGGCCCTCCCACTCAAATGGACATTCCTTCACTGCCTTTGCCAGCATACCCAACAGTGTCCGATTGACTCGTTCTACTAGGCCGTCGGACTGTGGATGCTATGGAGTACTCCATGTCTTCAGTATGCCTAGCTCCTTGCAGATCTCTGCAATGACGTTCGATTCAAATTGGCGGCCTGGGTCTGAATGTAGTTGCTCCGATGGTGAGAACCGAAAGAAGAACTCATCAGTGAGCTTCTTAGCTACCGTGGTGGCTTCTTGATTTGGGACTGGGTAGGCTTCAACCCAACGAGTGACATAATCAGAGGCAGATGTATGTGTTGCCTGCTTGTGACTCTGGAAAGGGACCAAGAAGGTCAACGGCAACTATCTGCATAGGTGAACCAGCTTTCACATTCGTAAGGGGTGCCCTGGCTGATGGCGTGGGGTTGTTGCGGGAGGCACAAGTAGCACAACTGCCACACCAATTCTGGATATCCTGGTAGTGGCCAGGCAAGTAAAAGTGTTCCTTCAGCCTGGAAATGGTCTTGTCCACTCCCAAATGGCCCCCAAGTTCTCCTTCATGCATATCCATGAGCACTGCTTCTTGTAAGCTCTCGGGGACCACCAGTTGCAGGATCACCCCTCTTCCGGAAGGCTGTTCATACTGCTGGCACAATTTGCCATTCTTGACCACCAGTTGGTCCCACAACTGCACCAACCGTCGGGCAGCAGTACTCTGGTTTTTAGTTTGCTCTGCACTGGGCTTCCTGTCCGCTTCCTTGGCCTTGACAATGGACCAATGGTTGGATCTGCCAATTGGGTTGTACGCACGTCTTCATAGTGCCCTCGCAGAATCAACGGTGCGGTAGCAATCAGTGCAGTGTTGTGGTTCTCTCTTCCACACTGGCGGCACGGGAGATGAGACAGAGCATCAGCATTTACATGTTGTTTGCCTTGGCGATGGACAATCTCAAAGTCAAACTCTTGGAGTTGTTCCAGCCATCGTGCCAACTGGCCCTCAGGCTCCTTGAAGTTCCGCAACCAGGTCAATGACCCATGGTCAGTGCGTAGCAGGAAACAGTGGCCTGTCAGGTATGGCTTAAACTGTTTTGTGAATGTCACCACGGCCAAGAGTTCCCGGCGGGTGACACAGTACTGACACTCCACTTTGCTCAACAAGCGGCTGCCATAGGCAATAGCCCTCTCTTGGCCCTGTTTGTCAATTTGTGACAATACTGCATTGATTCCATCTCTGCTGGCATCCGTGTCCAAAATGAATGGCTGGTTGAAATCTGGGTAAGCTAACACTGGAGCACTAGTTATTCGATGACGCAGCTCTGTGAAGGCTGTGAGACACTCATTAGTCCAGGCAAACACTGACTTGTTTTCAGTGAGGTGATGCAGTGGCTTTGCTATCTGCGAAAAGTCCCAAATGAAGCGGCGGTAGTAGTTTGCAAATCCAAGAAACTGTTGGACCTCCTTCAGTGTGGTGGGCACAGGCCAATTCGCTACCTTCTCAATCTTTCGTGGATCTGCCTGGATGCCATCCCTGCAGACAATATGCCCCAGAAATTCGACCTTATGCTGGAAGAACTGGCATTTGGCAGGTTTGAGCTTCAGGCCTGCCTCCTGGAGGCGGGCGAGGACCGCTTGTAGGTTGTTCAAGTGCTCACGGAATGACCATCCTAGGATGATAACATCGTCCAAGTACACCAGTTGAGTCCTGCAAGGACCAAGTCCATCAAGCGCTGAAATGTTGCAGGGGCATTACATAGTCCAAACGGCATGACTCGGAACTGGAACAAGCCTTCTGTCGTGCAGAATGCTGTTTTCTGTCTGTCCTCTTCAGCCACCTCCACCTGCCAGTAGCCACTAAGTAAGTCCAAAGTACTGAACCATTGAGAGCCTGAGAGGGTGTCCAAGGTCGCACGTGGCAATGGGTAGGCATCCTTCTGGTGACTAAATTGAGCTTACGGTAGTCCACACAAAAATTGATCCTGCCGACTACGCCAATTGTAACGTGGCTTGGGCGATCTCGATACGGTACAGCTCCTCGCAAGTGTAACGCGGACTCGGACCGAACTGGAACACAATCAACTCAATGGGCCAAACAGCCTGCAAACAACACGTGCACTCCACAACTGCGCATGCGTACAGATGATGTGACCTGATACATGGTGAGGGGTGACATCATGCACACTTAATCATAGTGCGATAGCCAGCAAAACAAAGCACAGTGGGGTAAGTACACACCGTTACACTAGTTAATTACGTGCCAAACAGCCAATGTCATGTAAACCTCTCATGAACCTGCATGGTACATTATGACACAGTCTAAGAGGAGTCGTAATGGCCATTTTGGCATCCTTCTCTTCCTTCATTGATAACATGTATACAAGTCTTCCCATGTATTGTATGCATCTCCTTAATTGTTTCATATACAGAGGACCCCTCTTCATGTGGCAGCAGAGGAGGGCCATGCCGAGATCGTCTCTCTTCTCATTGGTGCTGGTGCAAAGGTTAAGGCAAAGGCAGACCAGGATGTGAGTGTATGACTTGTGGTGGGTGAATGCATTGTGCATACACACAGAAGCCCTTATATAGAGAGCATTAGTACCCCGAGCATTGCTGTGACCACTCACGATTCCATTCATCAGTATAATCTATATTAATAAAGAGGAGTTGAAAACGGTTGTCCGCGATATCCTCGCGTGCGCGCAACCAAATCGCCACGAAACCTTCACAGCGCATTGGAACCCCTACCGTAGAGTGTCCTCGAGGGGGCAACGAGGGAAAATACGCTTCAGCCGAGGAGCGCGCGGCAAAAAAACAGAAAAACGACCGTCCGCCATTTTGGCTTTACGGAGAAAGTATACGGACTTCCGTGCATGGTTTGCACATTGTTATTGTGGAGGCGCCATCATAGAAATGCCATCGTGGGAACTAACATGAAATATTTATGCATGTGATAACAAAAGTTACATTGATGATGTTTGATGATGTACCCAATAGCATAATTGCAACCATGCATTCTGCAGCTGAGCAGGCTCAACAAACATGAATCTGTAGCTATATGAATCATGATTAGCAAAAGCTGTGAAAATGTTGATAGGTTGTCATGATGTCGTCACATGTTGTCAATGTTGTCATGATTAGCACAAGCTGTGAAAGGTGGTTCAATGCCCAAGAGGAGATGCTCGCGCTCTCTGGCACACAAAGGCACATAGGGGGACCATTGTGCACTAATAAGCTACAGAAAAATGGCATGTTCTGTGGGTTGCCCAAGCCAATCTACCAGACAGCTTGCTTCGGCTACATATTCACGGGATGGTGTTATTTGTACATGGCCAAGAGCTATATAGCTAGCTACGAAATGCAAGAAGAACTGAGAATTGACACCATCAAGGCTCTGTCGTTGAATCACAGTCGTCGGAGTGCCGTTGAAGGGCAGCTGTCGAAGGAGCGCCATAGCAGTGAAGCCCGCCGAAGGCGGGCTTCACTGCTAGTTATTGGGGCGAGCCTGAGTGAGCCCCACACTGACAAGTTTCGCTTCTGCTGCGTCGATATATACAGTGCAAGTTGCAATTTACCCCACTAATCTAAATAAAATAATAATATAATAATATAATATCATATAATATAATATAATTAATTCACAGAGGTCCTGGAGGCTTCTGCAGATAAGTGTTCAGTATCCACATAAAATATGAGGAATTTGATGGATTTTAAATTGAACAGATTTCTTAATTAGGCTTTCGTCTTTGTACAGTTTGCCGCCAAAGTGGCTATATAATTTCCCATAGCATAACACATAATGTATGGAACATTTATACTAATAGATGCTGTAGGAATGATTTTATAGACAAAGTTGCCGGAAAATTATGAATCAGACCACCTGACCAAATGCTCCCTAAACCCCTGTCATTAGCAGGATTTCTTAATTAGCATTTGCACCACCTCTTAGATACGATGATAAATATATAATATTACAAGTATAGCAGTATAACTGTACCAACATTTATAAAGGCCGAGTATTGATTAAGCATTGCAAATGGAGGCATTTATATAGTGAGCAACTTTTGAGTCTACTTTTCCGAAGAAGGAGGCTTCTACACGTGGCACAGATGGCCATTCCACCTTCTGGCCAACCTTTTGCGTAATATTCTGTCGGAAAGTGCGCCATCGCTTGCCGTCTTGGTTCCAGCATCGTCTTCAATTGCTGCCGTCTCAAAGGCCTTTACATCGCTGCCACGGAAAAATGTCAGGAGCGACGCAGAAGTGGGCGAGGGCCGTGAATCACATACGCTAAGGTTTGGCAAGTGTCTGTAGCGTGGAAAAGCCTTAGTGCGCACGATTTCGCGTTGAAATCGTCTGCACAAATGGCGCGCCCTGACCTCACTCGAGCTCGCTCGTACGAACAGCTTCTTAGCCTTGGGTATCCACAGCAATTGGCAAATTTCGTGTACAGGTGATAGTGCCTGCTTGCTGTGCATGTTTGTAGCTGCTTTTGTGTATTTTCCTGCGTTTCCTTTAGGCACGTGTGTGTGTGTGTGTGTGTGTGTGTGTGTGTGTGTGTGTGTGTGTGTGTGTGTGTGTGTGTGTGTGTGTGTGTGTGTGTGTGTGTGTGTGTGTGTGTGTGTGTGTGTGTGTGTGTGTGTGTGTGTACTTGTGAACCATACACCACTGGGGAGCAAAAGACTTGTGTAATTATTATCTAGGTGCTAGCGCACTTACCAGTGTTTGACACTGATTGTACTCACATGCTAGCCACCTAGAAATTACCAAGCGTAGAGGCAGGAAGGATATTCTGATGCTGTACTCCACCTCCCTCATGTCATGGATCTTGCAAGCCCATAGATTGCAAGCCCAATGCACTGAGGGGGCCATGCAGATGTGGAGATAAGGCTGGTGTCCCCACTGCCAACGGGACTACCAGTCTTGTTACTTCCTGCTGGCTCACCCCCTATATATATATATATGCGCCGTACGTACGGCTTACCGTATTTTTCCATTTGCAAAATGGACAAGATGGCCACCCTTTGCGTAGCCCTCTGCGTGCGACTCAAATACTCGCCGCGGACAGCTTCAAACGAGAAGGAAATCGTACGACCCAAAGCGGACACTCTAACCTCTCACCCAGGCAAGGATACAGGCATCGGCAGAAGGAATAGCGCCAACTAATCTTCCTCCATGTATGAGAATTTGCCAGGACCCTAAGCGAATTAGGCAGCAGATCACTCCTTTATATATACAATGCCCACAGGAACGCCACTAAGAAGAACACTCAGCAACACAACCGCTTCTGAGGGTTCTGAGAGGCTTACACAATGCGAACATATAAAATTATATACAACAAGATCATGTGATTCTTGACATTGCTCAGTTACACCATCCAACTTTCATTAGCATCAGCCTTAGCCTCTACATAGCAAACACTCAGTCCGTTTCAGCATCTACAATGTACGCTATACAGTCCAACGCAACATCATCCAACTTTCATTAGCATCAGCCTTAGCCTCTACATATCATTCATACAAGCAAACACTCAGTCCGTTTCAGCATCTACAATGTACGCTATACAGTCCAACGCCAATATCTGCATGCCATCGGCACCTTTAGCTTGCTCAGGCTCACCCCCACGATGCTGTAAGCATCTGCCTAGTATATAATTATTATAATTATAGCAATGTATATAGTCATCAGTATATTTAATATTAGCATTGTGCAACCTCGACTGGCCTATGTATCATTGCTGTTCACATTTTTCATGGTTTAATGGGTTGTTTCTTCATATAAGACTCACGAAATATACTGAGTCAGCAATGTTTCTATATAACAGTGAGGTACACTTTAAAAGTAAGATAGTGTCCGCCTCCAGTACCGTGCTGTCTGTCTGCAGGTGCCTATCTTACTGTTGTGTATATATATAATTGTAGAAGCACTGCTGACTCAGCATATTTCGTGAGTCTTATAATTATGAAGAAACAACCGTTTAATGCATCATGCATGAGAAAAGACACAAGCAGTTGCTGCCCATAACACTTCTTCTAGCTGTAAACTCATTCAGATAGTCATGTTACATGGTGAAGTTAATTCTTCATACTTTTTCTAATGTATGTGTGTATATATATAATTGTATGCTTAGCTACCTGGAAAGTTAAGCAAGAATTGGCCAAATGGATGTGTGCTGGTTGTGACGAAAGTGCAGAGATTATCTCTGCTCTTTTTATAGTAGCACTGTTGCATTAACGTGCATATGTACATGACATAGATATCTCCCACATTGTGCACACATCTTCTTTGTGGATCATACAGAAGACCCCACTCTGGCTGGCTTGTTGGAAAGGCCACCTTGCTGCTGCTGAAGTGCTTATAAAGAATAAGGCTCTTGCGAAAGATGATGGCACCGGTACACAGAGCCTCAACTGCCTTGATGTTGCAGTGAAGGAGGGGCACAAGTACGTATGTTTTCACTGTACTTTTGTTTGAATCTGTGACCACATTCGTATATAGTTTGCACCTGGTTTGCACTCCCCTCATGTGGTCAGCTCTCCTGTAATAACTGTTTTACTGTGATATATATAATACATTATATAAAACGATAGGGAGGTCTATAGTTAATATTTCACGACCAAGATAATGACTGCTGAGGTCATATATACAGAGGCTATGGACCAACATCCTGTACTACATATAATATATTGTGTGTTAACTCCTACATCATACCTATCCCTATGGTTGTGCAATCACAATGCTATGTATAATTATATGTACTCTATTCTGTGCTATAGTATATATTATGCTGCACCTCTATACTGCCTAATCTGACTCACACTAGTCTACTCTCCTTGTTTCTGCATGCACATTGTAGGGATGTTGCCTTGGCAATCATTCAGTCAGACCAATGGGAGGCAGAAGTCCACCACTCTGATGGGCAGACAACTCTATTTGGGAGGATGATCCAACAAATGCCATGTAAGTGGAATGCGAGTCTCTCTACGTAAGCATAACGAGAAGTGCACTTCATTGTCAATTGCAGCAATGACCAACAGTGAATATATTTGAAGTGTCTCACATTCTTTGATATAACCCATTAGCTCCAAATGATGTTCGTGTGTGCATATGCATCATAAGTTACACAATGAGGATGAACCCAAATGGAGCATAGATGTGTAGGTGTGCTCTTTAATGGTCCCGTTGGCGTCTAAATGTGGACGACATCTGTGAGCTGAGGCAAGTCCTTCCACGTACTATGGCTATAGATTTCCTACTCTGGTGCTAAAATGCTGAAAGATGACATTTGACAAGGTAACAAGCTTCTCGCTTCACAAACTGACAATTGCAGAAGAGACAGCTAATCATAACCTAGTTGAGTGTGTCCGGGAAACTACTAGTCCCTGTTACAATTTCTATTTGTGCTATCCTGTGGTGGTATATAAGTACTAGCTTGCTGCATGTAGCACTACTTAAGGTACTTAACTTTCTGTCTTTCTCGGCCCAAGCAAACTGCGAAAAGCCTCATATCCTGCAATATATCCACAGTATCTTATTTTCCAACCGTACAATCATTCTGACACTCTGTTTTGAAGCAAGCATAGCAATAGTTATGTATACCTGCATATGATGCATGTGTGTGAATCTAAAGTTTGACACTTTAGAATTTTAATATTATTGACGTACGTACTCCAAAGACTATCTCTATATATGTGTGCTTGGCATTTGTACTTCGCGTATGGTCATGCCAATTAGTGTTACCAATGCTATGAAGTATAGTTGATGCATTGCATTGCATGATGTGTATACATATATATCCCGTTACCATGGTAAACGTGGGATATCACTGTGGGTTACCCGTTATATCACAGTTTGAATTAGCATGAGACACCTTGGGATTAATCACTATTGCTCACTATCACACCTTGGGATTAATCACTATTGCTCACTATCGTACCTTACACGCAGGATAAACTGGGACTAGTTTGGGAACTGTTTGGTTGGGACGGGATATATATTAGTTGATACCACTCTCAAGTGTGGTACATAAGTGATATCCCCGAGGTCGGTATATATAACTAATACAGTCATATTATTCATAAGAATGAATGTATATGTATACATTTTGCACTGTCACTTGCACAGTTGTTGCTAAAGCAGTGTTGGACCGCTGCATGGAGACCAATGTTGAGTCAGAGGAAGACACAAGTAAGGTCTGGGTAGAATTCAACTATGAGTTTCTGGTGGACAAGACTGAGGAACAAGCGCAAGAGGGCAAGAATTCTTTTCTTCTTGCGTTCTTTAAAGAATGTAAGAAACAGCGGAAGATTGAGGAACACCCTCTAGCTCTGATGGTTAGTTACGTTTAAGCCATCACAGTAAAGATGCATTGCTGCTAATGGTGTGTATATAGCAACATGGTGAGCATTTAATGACCAACCTGATTGTGTATATTTTATACTGTTCCTTTTACTAGGCTATAGTTCTATACCATCCTATACTATACAGTATTTGTCCAATAAGAAGACCGGGATAATTATAATGTTTCATTCCTGTCTTTTTGAGTTTGCCTTTTTGAGTCTGTCTGCTATAAATTCTTGTAAAATGTACTATCTAACCCATAATGGCAACTGTTATGTACACTTCCATACACACACTTTGTCCTTGTCACTTCTACATGATCCTCCTGCCTACACTATATTTGATTGTGTGTAGCTCAAGGAAACTGGAGCCAATGTACGACAATTGGAATTCAGCCTCTTTTCTTCAAGACCTGGCCTCCGTTGTAGAATGTTGATGAATACATTGATTGTTGTGTTATCCCTAAGAATTAATTAGCAGTTTTGATTTTGCTTATAAAAGAATTCACATTCACTAGGATGGGATAGCTGCGATTGATAATTACTGACAAGTAACCTTCTACCATGGAAGTTAGATTTTTGCTCTTTTCTTCCTGTTGTGTTGGTGTAGGTGAAATACTCACGTAGAAGATTGTTGCAACACCCAGTGGTAACAAGCCTGTTGGAGTACGAGTGGAGAAGATACGGGGGGATGCTCTTCTTTGCCAACTTGTTTGTATACCTCATCTTCCTTTTCTTCCTGACGATGTATGCCCTTCGCCTCCCCCATCCAGATCACATATTCTGTGAGTAAACCATTCGGTAGCTACTATACAGTCTGTTTAATTACCACCACATTGGGATATACATGTACTCATGCATGCATATATACACACACACAGTGTGCTGACAATATTGTCATTCCCATGCTGCGAAGTTTAGCAAAAGTGAAGTATTAACAAACCCACCATTGTTGCCATGAATATCATTACACTATGCATAAATACCCAACCACCAAGGTGATTACCAAATATCACAATTTGAGTAATCCACGAAATATGTTTTTGAATAATTTCAGCATACTGTACATACAGTATATGCATTGATCGACATAATGGATATCCTTAAATTACTTAAGGAATGTCCCGTCACATTAAATTGCTCCAAAGTTTGTCGATCTTATATATAGCAGTTGTACTGTGCTGTGTTGTATCCAAACAATGCCTATACACATTAAGCTTGCATAATATTCCTTCACGCATTTTCCATGTGTTTCTCTTTGTTTTTCTCTCACTATGTACATCTTTCTTTGATCCGTTATTGGGAAAGGCTACGACTTCAGTAAGTTGTTAATGTTTAAAATATTATTATTATGGCTTTGTATGAGTATAATAGCCTCACCTATCGTTTGGATCAGAGTGTTTGAAATTTTAGCCCAGCACGCGCAGAATGATCAGAAACATAATATGCTATACACTGATGGACTATGCTGTTTCATGTTCTCTCCAGGCATGTACCCCTGAAATCATTGCAACTTGTACTCTTGCACTTCGTGGTGGTGGTTGTATGTGGAGGTATAGTGAAAAGTTCCAATGCCATGTTTTTGCCCCAAGTGTATTTCACTTCACCTGGGTATAAAAATTATTATAATTCTTACCCCTATTGGTATGGTTGTGAATTTGAAATCACTGTAGTATATGTATTAGATATACTCTGTTACCATGGCACCGTAGGTTGAGAAATCTCATATCAGCCAAGAGCCCAGAGCTTTTAAGTTGACCTGTGCGATATTATCAATATCGCACAGGTCAAATTCTCATATCGCACAGGTCAACAATGAAGCTACAGCTGTCACTGAGAAACAGTAAACAAGTCAACAATGAAGCTACAACTGTCATTGAGAAACAGTAAACAAGTCAACAAATGAATCTGCATGCAGCTGCTACTGAGAGCAAGCATGTTAGCAAGCAAGGAATGAGTATAATGACAAATGAGCATAGTACACACACAGCTAGCATACTGGGTTCTGAGGTACATTGAACAACAAAGTTCATTGAGTTCTCAGCTGTAAACTGCAGGATAGGTAGAGGTGGAGGTGGAGGAGGATTGAAGCATAACTGTACATCCACTCATGTTTAGAGCTGGTGCTGTTTGTGGTGGTCTTGGACACAGTTATTTCTTGATGCTTCTGAACGATTGATTCCTAGGACAATGTAGCAACTTCCAAGGTAATTACAGAAACAGTCTGGCGCGGCTAGGCTCATTTCTGCAAGCTTGTCTTCAAAGAACAGGATCTGAACTGAACAGTGCACCAGGAATGACTAAAACGGACCAAAATTCTCATCTTCTTTATGGAACATTCAATGAACCTTCGCTAGCGACGCTACTTTCGTTCGTTAAATTTTCTAACGTAGATAGACCGATGACGATTTCGTTGGCTTGCTGCGACGTCGGCGCCATTTACATTATCTAACATTACGTAACTTCCGTTTACGCACTGCTAAACGCCTCGTTTACGGAGCCATAGCAACGGAGTATATAATAGTTATAGTGTGCTTAGTGTGCGATATGGCCTCAAACACAGCACGAGGCCCGAGGGCGCGAAGCGCCCGAGGGCGAGTGCTGTGTTTGAGCCATATCGCACACTAAGCGTACTATAACTATTACTTATGCCACTCTCAAGTGTGATACATAAGTGATATCCCGTCCCAACCAAACAGTTCAAAACTAGCTCCAGTTTATCTGCATGTAAGGTGTGATAGTGAGCAATAGTGATCCCAAGGTGTCTCACTGCTAATTCAAGCTGTGGTATATAACGGATAACCCACAGTGATATCCTACGTTTACCATGGTATATAACCGGACATATATATAATAATAAAATAGACATATAATTTATGTTTCTTTATTTGCATAGTATACACAGACCCTCATGGGCTCCAGCATTTATATTACTTTGCCTTGCCTTCCAGTAACCCTATGATAGTGCTGTGACATAATAATGCATCCATGTACATACTTACATTCACCTTCTGTTTATCGTGGGATCAACTTCATTACTCTCCTATTGTAGGTGTTTCACAGCAGGTTCCCAGCCTACCAGTGAATGGGACAGTGTGCCCTTTCGAATCAGCTTTTGCCAATCGCAGCAGCGATGTTCTTAACAAGTATACTGGTATATTATGTTATATAGCCTCATTTTCACTGCATGCATAGAGTGTGCCTGCAATAGTAGTTATATTCAGGAAATTAAGCATTTTTGCAATACCTTATATAGCTTTGTTTTCACTGCATGCAGTAGAACCAAACCCCTAAGATTTCTCTTGGATTATCACTAGAAATAGCTGATCAATTGCTTCCTTAGACCATTAAACTCAAGCGCTTTCTCAGAACGATTGCAGCAAAGCACTTCATGCGTATCTGCCATTTTGACGTCACTACCGAAAGTAAGCTGATAAGCTTGCAACAAAAAGCTACTGTTACTGGGGATACTGCTTCACACTATTGCACACAGCGACTTTTGTGTTGGAATTATACATCTATACATTTCAATTACTTGTCATAGTGTTTATGTGCCAAGCAATTCGTGAACGAATTAACAGACCCAGTATTGGTAAACAAACTATCGTGGAACTATCGAATATCGTGACTATTGCCTCAGCCACTATTGTGATAGTAGAAAATGTACTATCGCTCAGCCCTAATAATAAGCGGTGTTTCTATAATGTTATATTATTATTCATGTTTATAGGGTAATTGACTCTGCACTTACTGACTTCACTGCTACTGTGACATTAATGTGTTTCCTCCTTCTTTACAGCTGATCCAACAATCCTACTGGATAGTCATGCCAATGCATCCCTCTACTTTGCAGCTGTGATGGTCATCATCTTTGTGTTCATAAGGCTGCTCCTTGAGTTATGCCAGTTTGTTCGACAAGGATACCGTTATTTCCTGAAGCTTGAGAATTACATTGAACTTCTGGTATACATGTCTTCTGTTATCTTTATCAGTCACTTTGGGACAAACTGCTGGTGTCCCACTAACTGGCAGTGGCAGCTTGGAGCGATTGCTGTCTTCCTTGCCTGGATCAACCTCATCCTCTTCTTAAAGAGAGTGCCACTGCTGGGCATCTATGTTCTCATGTTCAACGCCATCCTGCACTCCTTTCTGAAGTTCGCACTGATCGCTTTCCTATTTGTTGTGGCATTCTGCATTGCCTTCTACATGATACTGTACAAAGCTGTGAGTGTAGTTGTAGTAGGTGCCATACATGCATGTATGCATTCAAATGAGGTATGCGTACATTAGCCTGCTGAGTAATTATCACTGTGAGTATGTTGTAGAATCTCCTTGAAATATCAGAATAATATAGTGCTTCATAACTTGTGCTATATATATTATATATTGGATTGCAAAACGGTAATAATTATATACGTGATTGGCATACACTACCATATAGATATATCACAGATCATGCATGCGCATATTTCACTGTCATGATGTGTACACATACACAGAGTGTGTATAGCATTGCATCATCTTGTGTCACGATATACACCTGAGTGGCTAGGTAGACTCGTATCGATCGATTCGTTGCGCTAGCCAGAACACTGAAACAGTAATTCAGACTATTCGGCAACCTACAGCTGCCTTCATCAGTGAATAATTGACACATGCGTGCCTGTAAGTGTCAATTATTCACTGATGAAGGTAGCCGTATGACTGAATTGCTGCTTCAGTGTTCTAGCTAGCGCAACAAATCGATCAATATCACCTTGCATCAAATATTTTCCAACTTGTCCTTCCACTTTAGCTGGATGTTGCTATATACTCTGGTGGTTAATGTGTCCGTGCAAGTTGCAATATATATATTATATGTATAATTATAAATATATTTGCTGCCATTATGCATATCACAGATCATGCATACGCATATTTCACTGTCGTGATCTGTACATATACACACAGTGTATACGTATATCATTACATCACCTTGCATCATATTATTTTCAACTTCTCTCTCCACTGTAGTTGGATGATGGTACCCTGGTGGTTAATGTCTCCCCCTTTCGTAATGCTGGTCTCTCCTTCATCAAGACCATGGTGATGGCCATTGGGGAATTTGATTATGACAACATTTTTGGCCACAACAACGAAAGCCGTAGTTTGTTGTCCTCTTTCCCAGTAGTGGCCTACATTCTCTGGATCATCTTCCTCATTGTCATGCCCATTTTGGTGACCAACCTGCTGGTGAGGGAATAATGCACTGCAATAATTCACTTTCTTTACTTATGTGCCTTAGAATGTGCTTCTTGGTCACCAGCAGACAATGAAGCAGGAGAGGCTGCGATAATTATTGTGTATTCTAGTGTGGCTGAGTCTTCACAGAATATACCATATTTTATAAGTATATAAAATATACTCCAAGACAAAGATTCTTTCGAATTTCTACTTCAAGCTTACGTGTGTTACATCCTTGCTCAAACTTCCAAGAATGACTATTAAAAAAGTAACTGCTTTTGCACCTAAATATACCCATAGATACAGTACTAGGCATACGCATAGCGCATAAGACATGCCTCGCATGCAAATGATTGAGTTATATGCCGCTTTACCTATTGTCTCGCCGTCGGTGTGTCTCTTGTCTAGTTTTCTTGCTAACAATGGTAATGGTAGATTGTCCAGTCCTTAGCCGGCTATTTCGTGCACCAGCAGAGTGTTATCCAGCATTTGTAGAGATTGTGAGCTCTGAGTGTGAATCTGCGGATGATACGGACGCTTAACAGCTGGCCACTGCTCTTTGAACCAGCACACAGCAGAGTGTGGGAAGGAGCGTGTTTGCTATGGCGAATTCCAATTGACTGGCTGCGGACCTACTGCGGAAGAAACGCCACATAGAAGAGCGTGCTGTGCGGCTGCAGAGCTATATATACCATCATCAAGGCTTGCACAACTACAGCACCCACTTGCGTAGTCTGCCTGTTTCTGCCATCGCCGTTCGCGTTGTGGACATACATATATATATATATATATATATATATATATATATATATACATAGCAAAATCTCGAATAGAACACGATCATTGGCCTCGCTTCGCTCGCTCACGCTCGCCACTCGGCTATTATATCTATACGTATTTTATGGTGATTGTGCAACCATAGGAAACTAAGCATTGCTAGGTGGTCTGATATATGTGATATAGACGTGGCATCGTTACAGAAGCGAATTCAGGCAAAACGTTCGCATGTTTTACAGTTACCGTGCTATATAAAATATATAATACATTTGGTTGGTATATAGCCTCAATATTCAACCTCAGCGGTATACTTACGTACCTCGGGTCTGATATATTGGCTATAGACTTCCCAACCGTATATACTATATATAATATTACATAAATTTGATCCTGGCCCTCGTTTCAGACAGCCCTAGTTCAGAACCCTTGCTGGGTTTTTGCTGCACAAATGATGTTTAGCAAAAGTTGCTGCAAGTTTCAGAATCACATTACATGCAGATTGCCTCAGAATTTCTCAGACTAAGCAACTTGCAACCTATTTTGGCTTAAGTTTCTCAGCGAACAAACTTATTCTTAGTCTATAGTCAATGGTTCTTCATGTAGTGTCAAATGGAAAATAGAAGTATTTCAGCACATGCACTATAGCTGTTTCTAATGGGTTCATGACTAATTTGGGGATACTAGTATACAATATCTGCATGGGCATGTGCCATTATCTAGCAGATTAATTATAGATTCATGTGTATGTGCATATACTGTATAGTATAATCTCAGTAATCATCTCTGGTTGCAGGTGGGTTTGGCAGTAGGTGACATTAAAGCCATTCAGGATGAAGCTGAACTCAGAAGCAATCTTTTGCAGGTGGGGCATTCCCCTGTATGAGGTACATCTGAATGCATGCATTCGCAGCGCAGGTGGGACTTGGCAGTTTTGTTTACATAACGGTGAACACTGCAATTTTGTCACATTCTTGTGCATTTCAGTGGCTGCACATGTGACTGCACGTGGTGTGTGTGTGATTCTATGAAGCATCACATCCGGTTTGGCAGCGTGCGAGATATAGAAGATAAGCGGGCACTGAAGCTACTTGTTATATGAGCAAACGATACATGGAGTAGCTCTATCATTGTCAAGGCACAGTGTCTGCAGCTGAAACACTCAAAATGTTGTTTATTATAATCCATTAAGACCAAGCAGTTGCGTCAATTAGGCTTCCCGGTGCATTGTTCCTGTCGGGAGTAGCACGTTACTGAATTCTCTTTAGCAGCGAAGGAGTACGCTTATTGCAATGTAACTCGATCACCAACGGATTCATTTATCAACAGCGGAGACATGGAAAAGTTCAGGTATGTGTTCGATCGATCTATGCTATCTGTTTCGTCTCAAGTCTTTCTGTGCAAACCCCCTCCCCGGTTTAGTCCCTTTATACTAGGCACTGTAGTCGCGCCAATTCTTCATCTAGATAACTAGTAATTTAACCCTTTACGTACGAATGACGTGATATCTCGTCAAAAAACGCAATGCGCTTAACTACGAATGACGAGATATCTCGTCATAGCAGAAAGCTTGCATTAACAGACCCTTCGATGGCTACGAGAGAGTAACATCTCTGTGCTTTTCTTTGTAGTCCTTTGTCTATGTTTTGGCTGCATAACCGTCTCTCCTGGCCACTCTCCCGGCGAGAAATCAAGCGCCAAATCTTGCGAAGGCTGCGGACGTCTTGAACGGCCAACAGATGCTTGTAGAAGAGACGGCAAGTTGGCTAGATGCTAGTTGTGGAGCTGTAACATCTTCTACGATTGTTTTACATCACTACTAACTCGTATCAAACTGTATTCTGTGGTATATACCAGCTCTCTGCATGCGGCTACGTACGTACCAATCTTTCCTTCTTCTTCGGCGAAGAGCAAATTTGAAACGGCTCCACTCGCTTCAAAACATCCTAACCTTCTCCTATACCACAGCGCAAATCACTTCGACGCTCATCGTCTCCATTCCAACACGAAGAAAGCGTAGCGAGTTGCTGCTGCTTGTTCGGACGATTCGGCTACGCCGCCATTTTGAATTTAGTTAGGAACTGAATGCTACCGCGCGAAGTTTAAGTTCGGGCATAATGGGTTAACAATGATTATACAAATAGAAAGCACAATGATATAGTTTCAGTTGAATGTGCATCTTGCCTTTCACCGCTTCAGTCTGTAGGAGAAAGAGAGTAAAATACGGGTTAAAAACATAGGCCACAAGGAAGCCAAATTTGTTTATTTTGCCATGTCCCACATGCGATGACATGTATTTGCATGTGGGATGTCTGTGTATGTGTCTTATGTATCTTTATGATGTGTTAATGCTATGTATACTCAGAATTCCTTAATTGTCTTTCAATTAATGCACATTCAGCCTTTCACATACATATGTGTGCTTTTCCAGTGTCGCATAAGTGTATGTTCTCATTATGCTCAGATTGAGGCTGATGAACTGCTACCTGTTAGCATCCGCCGAAAGTTTATTACGGAGCCAAAGCAAACCATCTACTTTCACGGTCGATGCTTTCGCCTCTTCTGGGGAAAGGTTTTGCAGAAAACATGGGGTGTGGAGTGCTGGGACTCGCTTGATAATATCAGGAAGTGCAAACAGAGCTTTTCAGAACAGCTGAAAAAGGTAATTAGCCAGTGCAGTACAGTAGTACACAGGAACCACAGTACTTTGTATGTCAAAAACTGAAGTATAACTGTTGCATCTTCTACTGATCCTTTTGGAGCTACACTCTTTTTTCAGAACATTACATTCCCAAATTTCTCTTTTGCTTCGCCCTCCCCCAGTTCAAAAATAAGCAGGACCAGACTCAAACTAAGGAGCCCTCTGGAGAAAAAAGAAAACGGCATACTGAATTGGTGAATTATTCAGTGGAATTGTGTACAGATCTCCAACACTGTGTGAAAGTTTGTGCTTGTTGGGGCTCATCAGTGTGGTGTGTGGTGGATCCGTTGGGATGACTAACTGCCTATGTATCCACATAAGACCGTTTTCAACAAAGGCAGCCAGGAAGGATGCATTCTGCAGACTAGGACTATAGGTTGAAGGAGAGCTGGACCATATCACGCAGTAAAGTGATAATTGTGGAGCTATAATCACTGGTAATAATACCTCGTATATAGCAAACTTGTTTGGGGTAAAGTTACCAGTGATTAGCTCAGCTTGTATCACCTCACTGTGTGATACATCCAACTCCCCTATATCATCAATTCTATCGACCAATCGACCAGAAAATTTAATGCTTATATATGATATAAAATAATTATTATTCTTAGTAATTTGGAATTCCTGATCTTTACCTTGTTACTTAATTCTGATTTTTATCTTAGTCTCCTGCACCTTACCAACACAACTGCTTGTATCTTGGGTGTCAGCTAGAAGTGTCAGTTTAGCCCTATATAGAAGTCAGCAAGTGTGTATACATCATTTGCAAAGCAGTAGATGTACTCATCAGCTTTCTGCAATTGCTTTTTTTCACCATTGTAGCACTGTATTAAGGTATAACTACCAGTGGCATTGTTGGTAACATTTAGTTGACTCAAGCTGAGGATATTATAATGATATTATAATTTCCACAAAACAAGGCATTTCTACTGCTTTACCTATAACTTACATGCATTGTACCATTCCTTTCCATCCTACCATTCCTCTTTTCACATTCGGAGTTGATGGAAAAGAATGAGACTAATTATAAATGTGAATAGCGAAGTGGGATTTGAATAAAGTATAGAGTCATCAAGATTTTGCTGGTAACATTCCATTGACTCAAGCCGAAGATATAATTTACGGGAATTCCACGAACAAGGAATTGCTAATGCTTCTCCAAAACATACCATTCCTTATACACTGTACTCCTCAATATATTATTATTCTATTCAATCTCACTCCTGACTACTCCATTTCTACCTCTTCTCTCCCCTCACCAGTCCCCCAGTGCGCCAGTGCCAGATCAGACTGGGGATCTCTCCATAAAGGTACAACAATTGCAAAAGTCCCCCAGTGCGCCAGTGCCAGATCAGACTGGGGATCTCTCCATAAAGGTACAACAATTGCAAAAGTCCCCCAGTGCGCCAGTGCCAGATCAGACTGGGGATCTCTCCATAAAGGTACAACAATTGCAAACTGAAATGGTGAGTTGAATAGTGTGCAGTTACCTCAATATTCCATAATGCCTGTGTGTTGCCCTTCTGCTTATATGGCCCTCATTATCATAATTATTCCTCTACCCACAGGCTGAGTTGATGAAAAAGAACAACAACATGCAGCAGCTTCTGCAACTTATGGCGCAGAAGCAGGGCATCCGCGTGGAGGAGGCTGACAGGGTTGATGAGGACGTAGTATAGTCCCTTGCCCCTGAAGGTTGAATTGTGCTATAGAAAGTTATTGAAATATACCAGATATTTGCAAACATTATAGTATAGTTGCGACATGGCTTTATAGTTAAGGATGCAATTATTATGCATACTTTATTGTAGTAAACATAATTGGGTGTGTATAGAATAACATTATATCTTAAACTTACAATTTATCCCATTGTAGCATAATAATATATTACTACGCAATGCACAATGAAATAAATTTGTAGTCTATAACATTATAATTTTAGAACATAATTGCTTCAGTTTGGCAGAGTTTCTCTATAATAGGCACTCCTAGCAGAATAAATTGCCTCATTAATGCAATACGATCAAAGTAAAATATTCATAACATTATTATAATAATTAAAATAATTTTATATATGGTACATACAGGATGTACCTAACAAATTTTCATTATACGTGTTTTCGCTATAATACTCTATATATAGTGCATTGTCACACAGACACACACACACACACACACACACACACACACACACACACACACACACACACACACACACACACACACACACACACACACACACGCACACACACTGTCTATAATAACTCAAATTGTCGGCTGTGCAACCGGGGGGAGGTTGAGGACCAGGCTCATTTTATAGCCATTTGCCCACGTTTTAATGATATATATAAGATTGAAACTCTTTAATCACTGTTACTCTATCATAGACAACTTTTACCAACTGCCCTTACAAGACAAAAATAAATTTATTTTATGTAATTATGATAACCACATGGTTAACCTCCTCACCAACCTTTACTCGTGTAGACAAAACATCATCTATAGATAATTAGGTCATCATAATTATAGTTTTCGTATTTCAATTATTAGCTGTATCATCTTTTACAAGCAGCTTGTGAAACTCACCATTCACATTTTTGGGGCGCCTAAGGCGCCCCTATATTGTTTTCAGATTTAGGTTTTTGTATGGCTTCATGTTCGTGTATATAATTTATATATATATAGATAGATAGATCCCGTTGCCATGGTAACGTGCGTCTAAACGATGATTCTAAATCTCATAGAATCATTCCATAGCTTGGCGCGTGACGATAAATCCCATATACGTACGTGGCGGGCAGAGTGCGCGTGATGATAAATCCCCCATATACGTACGTTACGGGCAGAGCGCGTGTCGATAAATCCCGTATACGTACGTTGCGGGCAGAGTGCGCGTGACGATATTACTGACGTCATCTATACACAATTATTATACATAATAGACAGAAGTGTAATAATAGTAATAATAATAATAATAATAATAATAATAGTAATAATAATAAAAAATAATAGAGTCAGAAGTCACTGGAGTTTCTTCTACCTCTTGAGGATCTTGGCGGCTGCGCCATGTTGCCTTTCTGTAGAACGTCCATACACCCTAAAGCGTCCAAAGAGCGATGGCCTGTTCTCTCTTGAATTATGTTTTCAGAGACGTCGGCTTTGAATAGAGCGGTGGCAGCTGTGAGCTGTTGCGCGGAGAAACGCGACCTTTTCCTGGAACTGTAGGCGCTTCAGAGGCGGAGCTTGAGCCCGAAAGGGAAGCTCCCTTTAGGCAGGCGACACAGGAGCCAACGCCGAACTCTTTTTGGCTAAGCAGAAGCAACCAGAGGTTCCTGAAGCCATTCTAACCGAAGAAACGGCGTTCTAGACGGCGTACGTTGCCTAGAGGGCCAGGTTTGTCGCCAATCAGTAGAGACGTGATTGGGTTAGTGAGTTGTTTTGGATCTATAATAGTTAAATGCCGACCAATCGGTGTCTACGGGATTTAGACCACTCAGCACTCGGGCGCTTCGCGCCCTCGAGCTTCGTGATCTAAATCCCGTAGACACCTCTTGGTCGGCATTTAACTATTACATATATATATATATATATATAATTTATATATAATTATATATATATATCTGTCACAAAATGGCGGCGCTCGGGTTACCTTGAACTTACCAAGCTTTTACTCGCTTTGTCTTCATTTGCGCAGCCATTTGATCATATGAGAAGTATTCAAGAACATTAATTTATAATACTAAGCCATCGCCAAGCATGCGCAGGACGGTTTCGAGAAGAAACAGCCGGAAAAAAAGAGGTCCCGTAGCAAAATGGCCGCCCCGGAGGCTTCTGTTCACCCGGTTAGAAATCGTCTTTGTTATCATTTCTTCCTTTACCAAACGAACGAAAGTTGTTCACGAATAGTTTCAAGAAGACTAATGTTGCTTAGAATCTTAAATAAATTTTACTTGTGGGTTACAGCTCCAAATACCATCGAGGCGGAACGGCCATTTTATGAACGTTCTCGCATTGTTCTGCACGTAATACGAAGACTGGCTAGCTAGCTGGATTTGGTATTAGAGTGCATGAAGCTGTGTACGTGCAGGGCTCTATCTTGCGCAAAGCATCCAAACACTTTATAATGCACCTTCCCATGCAATTGCCAACTTTCAATAAGTGTGAATGTTTAAGCACAGCTGTCTTGGTTTGTGTTTAAACCCTGATGCATTCATGCAAACCTTTGTGTGGTGCATCCTGGGGTCATTCTAGGATTTAGAGTAGGCATGACAAATGTGGGCACTATTACTAGCAAGCAGTTCGAGTTTGGGGCGCCCCATCGGCGCCCCACGAGTTTTTTTTTAACTCAAAATACTTGTTTACTACATACAGTGACCAATAAGCCTTTTGTTTGGCTGAGTAGCCCCTGCACTCTGTATGCTGTTTGTAAATTAAATAATAATATCCATATATATACACACACACACACAATGGCAGGAGCCTGTTGACCTCCTTCCTAGAGGTGGAAATGCATAGGTATGCATAATTATGGTTATGTATACTGACTGTAAAAATGACTCCAGGTGCAGTAAACAATTGCAATCTATCCATCTGTTTATTCAAATAAATGTTGGTGAGTTTGGCAGTAGGTGACATTAGCAATACTAAAGACAGCATTCCCAATCTTTCCCTTTTTACAGGCAATGTATTCAAATGCATGCCTTTTGTACCCAAGTATAGAGACACTAACCTCAATTTTGAATACATTGTCTCACAGCACTCCATGTTTGTAGCAATCACTGAATCACTGCAACTGTGTGTGTGTGTGATGTGCTTGGGTACTCCAACTGAACACATGGGACTGACTCTCACACTCACCTTGCTACTGGGAGTTGTGGGGTAATAACCCCACAACTGTTACAGGATGTCTAATCACCTGTATGGTTTCAGGTTATCAAGGAGTTTGGGACATTGTCTGCTAGTCCGAAAAGATTTTTATCAGTATGCCTCAATTACTAGCTGGAATACTAGCCCTTGTGATTCCTGGCCAGTCTTATATTCTACCTTTGCATGTGCACCAATGAACCAATAATTTTTCAGTAACACTGTCTGCTATATTGTTACAGCAGATGGTGTTCAATGTGGAGGCCTTGTTACTGATGAGGTGATAATGATGAGTCACATCTATCACTGTGCTTATGAGATTGACTGTGCCAAGAAAACTAGATTTGGCAGGCAGTTAATAAATGACAACAACTAGTAGTGGACATTAATTGTAGTACATCAGTTTGACTCTTGCATGTTAGACAAAATTGTGTCGTACTATTGTAACATTATTCCAATGCTGATAACTATGCTACATGTCCACTCAGAACAACCGAATGTACCACTGGAATACCTACATTTTACATGTCCTATGGAAGCAATATAATTATATGCTTGTCACACCTGATCGTGAGAATGTTTGGAGCCATGTACATTAAAAGCAGTCTACATGAGGTGTGCAACAAGTACTTCAAGTTAAAACTTCGTAGGGCTACCAACTCGAATTACTTGCTGACTTCAGTCACAAGTCAGGACACAACAACATGTCAAAACACATACAGAAAGTGAGCACACAGTTTCACCCAGGCGTGCATGGACACACTGACACAGACAGACTGTGCATACAATTTCCTTTCTTTGAATCCTTCCTCAATTAGAGTTGTAACAAACAATCTGGCTAGTCATACACATGTTATACTGCCTAGCCACATTGTATTTCTGCGTTTCAAGGCGTAAACACAATTAAGAGTGCAGTGACATGCACACAGACACAGGTCGCAGGGACACAGGTCGCAGGGACACAGTAGTAGGTGTTTAGCCAAGGCGGAAGAGAATTCGTTCGAGTACAAATAACGCGCACTGCTGGACACAATGTTACTTATACATTTTCACTGCGTGCTAAGCTATCCTACGCGAAACACAGCTAGCCAACCTTGGAATAGAAGTTTAGCTCCCTCACCAAGCTTGGCGTTACTCCTGTCTATTGTTCTCGGCAGTGGTGCGAGGATTGTAAGTCGGAACTCACAAACTGGACACGCTGCAAACAATACGGCGCGTTTCCCAAGGTTATCGTCGCTCCTGTCTCTGCTCAGCCAAACGAATGGCTTATTGGTCACTGTATGTTGTACAATGTGATTGGTGAGACACAAGTTGCACATAAAATTATGGAAATATATTACAGATATTAAATATGATACAGCTGTATAACTGTAATACAAAAACTATACATTATGATATAATAATATTTATTATAACCTAAATAACTATAGATGATATTTTGTCCGTGCACATGAGTAAAGGCTGGTATATATAGCTATACTGTCACTCAGTCACAATTTTAGTGCCACTATGAATCACTGTATACAAGTTAAGTATATGAAATGTTTGTACTGGCATTGGTGTATTATGTACGATGATGCATGCTCGTATATGTAGGTAATTCTTACAGAGCATTGTCCCACCATATACGCCCAATACCATACCAATGTATAACTGCATGATACAGTTTTGCCATTTGCCACTGCCCTCTTAACTACATAATTATATAATATAATATATACCCACCAATGTATATGTAGATCTGCCATATGGAATGCTGCATGACAGATGACTAAGATGGGAGAGTGCTGCAATACCACTCTGTTAATTAATCTTCACAGCAATGATTCATTACATACCACATGTACAGCAACAGAAATTATGTGTTGTTGTATATACCTTTTATTGTGCTTCACTGTGTGTATATATATGGCTTAGCCATGTTTCCGGACTATATAATTATATACCATCCCCAGGGACAGACCACGGCAGTCTAAACAAAGATCACATTCACGATCTGTCAAGCCATGGACTGCCTGTGAGGCTTTGGACAGCACATAACAACACTGTCATCTAAATTGTGTCAGTGGGACATATATGCATTTGTTTGGCATCACTATAGCTATATGCTAACCAGCTTGTTGTACCTGTTATCTGCACTGTTCACACGTGTAGCGTGTGCACATCAGTGTCCACTTCCAAGGTGGTTGGTGCTGCCTGCCTTGTTGTGCAGGACCTGCTGAATACTAGTGTCTCTGTAACCATATATATAGTGCTCAGTGAAGGCAGGAAGAGCCACAAGGACAAGGTCCATGCAGGGTCTGGCAGCAGATGGTCCTAAACTGGTGGAATACATATATAGAGCCACCTACAAGTTATTGGTGTCAGACAGCATAGTCCAATGCAGATAGAATCCTGGTAGCAGTAAGTTCCAGGCATTCTGAGGTGTGAAGTATCCTACCTTGTTGCTGTTAATTCCTTGTTTGTGACCGCATTAGTGAAATGGAATGTGAACACTTTGAATGTCAGCAGTGATCATGAAATTAGCTCATTGCAATGAGCCACAATAATGAGGCATACACTTAGACATACACATACATGCCCACACACCACACACGTGACACACTCATTCACCCACCTGCCCACACCAAGCTATATATATATATACATATACGTGCGTGCATGACACTGAAGTAGCCAAAGTCACATGATGATGGATACTCTCTATGTGTTCAATGGATGGTGTGCGATGAAGGACCTCTTCAAGGAAGCTCTAGCGTACACTCTTGTCTTCTTACAAAGAGACTATATGAAAAATTTTGTTGCCTCGGGTCTTACATATTATATTCATAGAGATTGACCAGCAGTGTGGGAGGCAAGAGTGAGGTGCGTACTGTTTTGGTATACGGTGCTGACGAGTAAGTTGTATAAAGGTAGGCTGTTGAGACAGGTAGCATAGCACGCAGTGAACTGTGGTAGAGGAAGATGGCTAAGATGCATTGATAAATGCACTGAAAACTTTGGGTGGCAAGATATAAGTGGCGAGGTCATCCGTAAGCTGTCAGAGTCAGACTTGAAAAGTATGTTGAGTATTGCGTGCAGAAACGCAAGGGATGAGTGGAGGAAGGAAACACATGAAGAATCCAAGCTGTCTATGTTAAAGCTAGTAATGGAGTGTGATGCGGAGTCAACCTGTGCTTTCCTGAAGCTAAAGTCTGCGAGGAGGCTGATGGTAAAATTAAGAGGGGGAACAGCAGCTTTCCAGATTTAAACAGGGAAGTGGCATGGGGTTAAGAGGGAAGACAGACTATGCAAGGAGTGCCAAAGTGGAGAGGTTGAGGATGTGAGCCAATAGTTAATGCGGTGTGCTGCATGGGACCACCTAAGGCAACCTTTGTTGGAAACTTTACATGAAGTAGGGGATGTTACGGCAAAGAGCAACGAGCAGAAGACAGCCCTGATACTGTCCTGTGTCTGCAAGAACTACCACATTTTCTCATGCACTAACTGACTGCATGTGTAAAGCAATTCTATTAAGTTATACATCCTCATCTAGAACAATTTATGACTCATTGCCTGTATTCACTGACTATTATCTGACTCGTGCATAGTGCTGCATGGGACCATAGGGCGCACCCATACCCGCAGGTACTAGGACGCGTCCTAGTACCTGCGGGTATGGTGCACTCACGTAAATAACTGATTGATTGATATCAGCATAGATACTAGGTCTAGTATCTATATATGATGTCAGCTATAGACCTTCCTACCGTACTATAATTGCTCGACTAGTCGGACCTCTACTTGACTGAAGCGCAAGTACCGTAAGATGTCAAAAGACATTCACGAGATTGAGATGCGTCTGTTGCAACCGAATCGATGTGTCTGCGACGGCGATCTGCAGAAGGTGAGCAGAAAGGCGAGAGAGGCTATATACGTAATCACAATCAGCGACAGATAACGACTATCGATGCGTTTCAGGCTAGATCGGCAAACCTTCTGATATCGGCGGAAAGCCTCCACAATATACTGGCTGCATGGTAATACACATCAATCTATGGGCCGTCGGTAGAGCGTCTCGAGGAACAGGGGATAAAGTGCATGGCTCAGCTTGGCTGGTCGCACCACTGTGTCTGACGTGCGTTTCAAAGGTGTAGCAAAAGAGTAGTTCGCGAGCTGCAGCGTCCTCTGATCAGGATAGTTGAACTAGGGTGTCCGAATCATCCTAGGGATAGGTGGACTCCCACCTGGATGATTGGACCCCCTTGTGAAGTTTTCTCCTTACCGACTTAATTTGTACGTGATAGATCTTTGCGCTGTGATCACCAAGGAATAACTGCATGAACCATCCTAATACGTCCTCAGAAAGGTACTCTTGCGCCTAGTCAGTCCTAGAATAGTGTCCGTAAGATTGGTACAGAATCTGACCCCTCATGATCAGTGCGCACAGGAGTGCTATACCCTGCAGTAACGCTGCATAATTTTTATATATATAGCAAAATATGACCCGTTTCTCAAGGCATACCTATAGTCGGACCATAGAGTAATGTATCTATGGTCGGAAGTTCTTCAGGGTCTCGCCCAAGAGGTACGTATACGTGGCCAACATCCTTTCTGATTACAATGGGGTTCACGCGGTTATCATACCATGGTGATCAGAGCGTAAAGATCTCCCATCGCTTACAAACACGGCCCGGAGAATCCTTCACAAGGGGGTCCAATCATCGCGGGTCTTCATGTCCTGTACATATTCAATTAAATATTCAATAATAATGATTAAGTGCCTCATATGCAAGCGCACTAGATATATGACGATCTCTTGCGACACACACACACACACACACACACACACACACACACACACACACACACACACACACACACACACACACACACACACACGCACGCGCGCGCGCGCACGCACACCTCATGCTAGCTAGCACTGCTAGCTGCTACGCGGCGCACAACGGTCAGCCAGTGGTTCTGTAAGCAGCCTGTGGATTGCGGTACATAAATAGGGGGTCCATTCATACGCCCGGACATTTGGACCGGGGGTCCAAATATTAGGGGTGTCCAACCATCCTCCGACACCGGAAATCAGTTCAGTTCAGTTCAGTTCCCTTCATTCTTCAGTCTTCAAATTATAGTGACGTCTTTTGCCGTTATTATGTTACTAAGTGGAGGATTGTACCATTTATACATGCGTGTGCAGGTTATTTGTGATGGCAGAGAGGACTTACTCGATGACTTACTGAAGCTTTGCACTGAGGACCAGATCAATTCTCTGGATGTGCAGGGTTTTGCTGCCCTCCACTATGCTGTCAAGTCTGGAAGTGTCAGCATGATCAAGAAATTGTTAGAAGCTAAGTGTGGTGAGTTTACACTTTATTAAGTATGTATATAATGCAGTCAGACAACAAGATTGCGATTGAAACACAGCAGTCACTTCATTAGGTTAAAGAACGTTTCGATCCGTAAATCTTCTTCAGCTGTATGCAAACATAGTCAAGTGGAAATCTAAATAATGAAATGTTGCATCAAATGCTGTCATTTGAATGCACCCCTTCCGTATTGTATGCATATAGATCCAATGCTTACAATTTTACTTCAGCTACACACCTCAAGTGGCTGCCTGTATTATACAAGGAAATATACACAGTAGGAGCTCACTGATGATTCTGTATATATGATCCTTACATATAATGTTGTTTCTATTCCTTACATTTTCTACTATATTGCCTGACACACACGCACACACATACAAACACACACACACACACACACATACACACACCACTTCTACCATGCAGACCCAGATGTTCGCACCAAGAATAGCCTCACCCCATTGCACATTGCAGCATGTTACCACCCACGAGGCAGTACAACAGTAATGGAAAGATATGGTGCCAGTGATGAAAGGTCTACTGAGCATCAGGTGATCCGGATGCTGCTTGATGCTGATGGGAAGAGTGTAATGGAACGACTGAGTGTTGGAAGGCATGATATCGGAGCCAAAGGGACACCACTGCACATGGCTTGCTCCAGGGGCCATGAACCTGCAGTGCATGAAATGCTCAAGAACATTCCAAGTATGTGGTGTGTGATGTGTGAATCAAATGGTTAGGACTTGGACATATGATACAATGACATGTGAGGATTACACATATTATGTTCATGTAGATGATTTGTTCATTGATCAGGCGGTGAGCCTGAGTTGCTGCAATTTCATAGTACCCATTCAAATATAGAGATTTGGGTCATTACTCTCATGTGCAATGTATATGGTGCATGAGTTTGCGTTCGGTGTGGATGTCTCGAAGTGCAATTTAATATGCGCTATAAGTACATAAAATTTTGCCTAGTCTGAATATAATTTATCATTGCAAACAGATGGGCATAAATAGGTTTGGAACTAGATGTAATTGATTTGTTGTAAGACAAATTATGCTCTAAGTGCTATTTTATCCATACTTTTCTGTAAGGCCATGTTTATTAGACTACATACGAATATGGCTGCAAATTACAGGATGTTATTTAATCGTCATGCTTGACTGCCCTAATTAAATGTCGTCTGACAGTGGATGGAATCATTCAGTTAATTCTGTGATCATGCACAAGCGTCACCCCATCTGTCTCATGATCCCTTCCTAACACTCTGGAAGTTAGTAGCTATGTAAATGGTGGCCAACTTGCACCTGTTTCTTGTTTAATATAGAGAAGTGCACAGTAAATTACTACAAGTGTGGAGAGTAGCTAATAATTAGATTTTCACAACTACAAGTTGGTTAGGAGTCACTTATGATGCTATATATAGCTCCACTTGTTTCATTGTCTCATGCTCTCTATATAAAACCAGGCAACATAAAGTAATGCATATAATTTTATAGTGAATGAATATTAGGTGATTGGTCTCCTGCCTACTGTCAAAATGGTGGGTGCCATTAGCCAGGAGCACTGGTAGTAGTATTGGCATGCACATAATATGTGTACCTTGGTGGTTGTTGCCAGTGGTCTGAAATGCACTGTTCTCCTTTTCATCCCAATGACTGTACAGGGTTGGATCGGAAACGTATTGTTGATGTGATGAATATCATTGGCAACACTCCGCTTCATGAGGCATGTATCCACGGTAACCTGTCCATTGTGAAGGAGCTGTTGAATCATGGTGCAGATCCAAATGTGCAGAAAATCACTTTTGGTGAAGGAAAGACTCCACTGCAGACAGCCTGCACTGAGGGTTATGTTGCAGTGGTGAAGACAATTCTGGATCACAACCGTGAGCTAGGTAAACAATTGATTGAGGCCCGTGTCAAAGAGTCTGGAAGTACTTTGATGCATTTTGCTGCTGAGAATGGGGACCTCGAGATGGTAAAGGTCCTCCTTGAGTACGGAGCAAACCCTAGTGTGCAGAATAATGCTAAGGAGGCACCAATCCACATTGCAGTTGGTCAGGGGTACACCGACATTGCCAGGCTACTCCTTGATTGTGACAGTTCCTATAAGGACATCCTTGACAAGCAGGATAGGACACCCCTTCACTATGCTGCCAGGAACAATCAGGTAGAAATGATTGAGCTTCTCCTTTCCAAGTAAGTTCCTTGGCATGCATTTCAAGTTGAAATGATGTACAGACAGTTGCAGTGCGCAAGTATATATACTGCTTCTTAGATGTGCACTTTTGTATACATTTGTATTCTTCTATAGTTGTAACACCTCCAGGTGGAATATGGCTAATTTTATAAGTGAAGGCGTGAATCGCCTGATGGAGTGCTTATCAATCAGCCATATCCCACCCTGACTGGGGGTGTTATATATATTTCCTGCTGGCTAGGTTTAGCTGTGGAAAGCCACCTATGTATATAGCAAATGTGTAGTTTCCCTGTGTTGGACTACTGTGATATTGTATACAGTGACCTATGGCAATTGATTCTGCATTAATACAATTAGTGAATATATGCATAAAACTAAGCAATCTTATTCATCAGCTACTAATGCTTGTAGCTAGATATAAACTTCCTCACACCTGTATATAGAGGTGGTTCAGCACATTTGTGAGTACACAATCAACATATATAGAGCAATGCAGAATAATACATTGCAAGTTGCGCAATACTCGACTAATTTAATTAATGTGCTAAAAATGAATACTATAATATAATAATTATATTATAATGTTTCGGCACTGTGGCCATGAGGTCAGAAGGCTGAGTTCTTAAAGTACAGTAATATTTAAGGTTTTAGAAAATAAAATAGCTAATTAAGCATTCTTCGGCTAAACTGGAAGGAGAAATTTGTTGCATATAACTCTTAGTATATGTACTCCTGTACAAAATGTATTGCACATTTATAGTGAAGTTGCATGTAGTAATAGTTCAATATAAAGTGTGCAGAACACATTTGAAAGTTGTAGAATTTAGAATGACTGAGATATGAAGAAATATCAAATTGCAATACCTAATTACCACACATTAGTTCTAACCAGCGCACATATGCAGTAGCAAAGTGCTTAACACAGTTGCTTCACAAGCAATTGTTTATAGCGGGTTCGAATCCATTAAATCAACACCTATATACGTAATTACATACCATCTGTTCCTGTTGCTTTCTGTCTTTATTTCCAATTTTTGTAGTTGTTTGCTTAGACAAGGAAGCATTAGTTGCATGCACAGACACACAATGCACGCACCCATGCAAGCAGACTTGTACACACACCAGCACCATCACCGTCTTTCACACTTGATACATGTGCATTATACATGTACCACCACATACCTCCACATATTTATGCACAATATGACACCATCACCACACACACTGCAAACACCCACACACACTGCAAACACCCACACACACTGCAAACACACACACGCTGCAAACACACACACACACTGCAAACACACACACACTGCAAACACACACACACTGCAAACACACACACACAGACTGCAAACACACACACATGCACACACACACTTATACGCACACTATCACCAGCACCACCACAACCACCATTACATATATATATAGTACAAGTTGCAACTTGCACTCATATGTGTTTCTGTTAATTAATAAAGGCTTTGAATGGGTCTGTGTGGCTAGGTAAGTTATCCAGGCTAGTTGGCATACTACATATAAACACCACCTGTACAAAGTGCATGCAGCTGATGACCACTAAATCGCACCATATAGTATGTACACTGGCCATTCGTACAAGTTCTATTAGATTGAGAAGGAAGGCCAGAAGGAACGCCGCTCAAGTGAGCAGTGTACACGCTATTTGTGAAGCTGATTCAAAGTGGAAAAATGCACACTAAGCTTATCCGTGCAATTGACACTCGTATCTCGGTAGCTATTATAACTATTAAAACTATTTTTACAGTGCAGAGCTCTATCAAGCTCGTTCACTCACCTCTCAATATATAAAACCTGCAACTTCCTCATTTCTATCACTTTTATGCAGCAATTTAAGTAATCACTATTATCATTATCGATATCATGTCCCAGGTGTCGTCAGATCCAAATACCTAAGTTATGTAAAATTGTCAGTGACCAGTAAACCAACCCTGGGGGCGTACATAATCATGAAAATAGCTGCCCTTCTCAAAGACGGCTCTCCTGAACTCTCCATAGGCGTATGTGGTCCGCAAAGTGTTTTTTTGAAGGTACTATCTGCGTCGCTCTACATGTAGGCTGTCCATGGAGACATTGTGGCAGAGTAAGATGCACACTGGACGCAGTAGCACATAGAAAGGCTATTCGGGGAGGCCTAGCAGGTGGCACCCTGTAGTGGGAGTAGTCTGTGCACACGTCCTTGAGGGTCTTGCAACATTTCATCCAGAATCGATGGAGAAAATTGTCGATTTGCAAAGTGGTGCACATGAGAAATATACCACCAGTATATAAAGTGATGGTATATGCAATATATATATACCACCTGTGCCAATTAAGGGGAATTGCACAACTAGTGTGTATATAAAATTATATATATATAATTATATATATAAAATACGTAATATTATATGTCTAATATTATATATATATATCATATATTTATATCCCACACAACCAGTAAGTATGTTTAACTGATGCTGGAGGAACATTTGCATGTACTATGTGAGATGTTGCAGTATACATGTGAATTTTTGTTAGATATATACTAACCTATTCACTGCAGGAGATGCAACAAAGAGGCATTGGACAAAGACTCTGTATCTCCCCTTCTCCTGTCGGTTAAGTCTGGCAAAGCCAATGCTGTCCGGGCGCTCATCCATGGAGGGTGTGATGTGAACACCACGGACAGGGATGGCAAGTCAACTGTGTTCTGGGCAGTTCATGAGGGATACATTGACGTGCTGAGGGTGAGCATGATTGAATTGCTCTGAAATTCGTTGACTGATATTCAAAATACTCTTTTCATTGTGCATGTGACTATAGTACTCCTGTTACCAGTACACAGATACTGCTACCCATTCTGTAATTGTAGCTGCACTAGGGGATAGATTATTTGAAATTGTATGATGAAGGTCTAAAAATGTAAAATATAACAGCTTGTATTTATACTACCTACTGTGTCTGAGCTTATGATAGTAAAATGGCCTCCAATAATCCCCGTAAGACTCAGTTGATTTGTGCAAATCAGCCCAAATACCGTCCTAACATGAAACACCACTCTCCACTAGAGAGGGTTTTCATTCGGTAAAACATGGCTGCAACTTTACTGGCCTTATTTATTCACTTGACTTGCTAAATGTATAAGTATAATTTTATGCTATTCCATTGTGGTTAAAGCAATGATTGTGATAATTCTATTTTAATGTGTTGTTGAAGGTCAGAGAATATTGCTATAGTTGGAAACAAGGAAAATTAAAAATTACATATCTTCCACTTCTAATCAACACAAACCCACTGAGATATCCATTTCTCTGCTATTTACTTAATAATTTGTATATTAGTGTCATGTATTCAATCTTGCTTTCACACACGTATAATAATTTCTTGGGTGTGTCATGTTATGCGTTTGTTTATGTATGGTTTGTTTTGTGAAATGTGATGTTACCCTGCATATTTAGGTCCTCCTGAATGATACAAGATGCATCCTGCTTGTCCATGTGCCTGAGCCAAGTCACCTTGACACTCCCTTTCACTGTGCAGCCATGATGGACAGTGCTGAAGCCATCAAGGTGCATTGCTGTTTGTGTTTGTACCTGAATCATTATGTATTCAATTGTATATTTTATTCATTGCTTCCAGAGCATAAATTTAGCAGTGACACTTTTACTATACATGACATGTAATGTTTCTGTTCTTCACTCCATACAATCTGTAGCTACTTTCCACACCCTTATGTGATTACCTGAGTCTACGACTGAGCCAGTTGGCAGAAGAGATTTGCAAGGAGAAGGAATCAATTGATGCGAATGACTCATCAGCAACAGTAAGGCTGCATGCACTGGAGCAGGAAAGAATTGAGATGGAGGTACTCAAGATCAAGGTACACCATTTAGCCTTCAGGAATGATGAGCTAAAGACCCCTCTTCACTTCGCTGCCATGAATGGGAACTTGGAGTGAGTTACAGCATAGACACAGGACTTCCCTCCCATGTGGTTAATTGTGGTAGTAGAATAAGCTACTGCTAGAGCAATCATGCGCTAATGTTCAGTCAATGAGCACCTATCTCTCTCCTTCTTTATACTTTAGTGTTGTTTGCTTCCTGGTCCGCAATAACGCCCCTTCCCTCACTCACATGGACAGTGATTGCAACACTGCCCTACACCTAGCAGTCTATCATGGGAGGACTGAGGTGGCAGGTTTCCTCATTCGTGAAAGGGCAAAGTTGGATGCAAGGTGGGAAGCCTTATCAGTGGCATGATTTACCACAGTATATACTGGTTACCATCCACTTCAGGCTCACTGGCTCATGCACAAGCTTGCTGCCCGCTGAGCGTACCACGCACAGAGAATGCCTCAGGCGTGGGTCCTAAGTGGTCGCAACATTGCGACCCGCCCGTGACCATATCTACGGAGATTGGAGATTAAGAATCATGGCCAGATTGATGGCTTGCATGGTGGAAACGCCGCATTAAAGCGTACACCACGAGTTTGGGATCCGGGTCGTGGTTCTTTTTCTCCAGTCGCCATTCCCTTTCAAGCTGTGAAGCTAGCAACGTATATACGAGTACTCACCAGCTTGCGAACATTACTGACAGCATATATATGTATATGTATAATATTATATATGCCATCTAAACATTTAACATGAAATGAGAAATCTCTATGCAAGTACTTTGGGCCATTCTAGTGCATGCAATTTGTAAGTCTGGCATTGGTATTTGAATTGTACATATTTCGTGCATGGTGCATGTGCCATGTGCCTGCAGTAATTGGTTCTTGATTTGTACTGAAGACATCAATATGGCTTGAATGAAATCCTGTATAATATGGCTTGAATTTCTGTATAGCTATATATTCAGACTAATGCATGTGCACAGTGTAAGTGTGGTCTCTCGCTATCCTCTCCATAAAGGGATTGGAATTATAACACCCCCCTTCATTTGGCAGTAAAGGGGCGTCATGAAGAGATTGTATCTCTACTTGTAAAGGCTGATGCACCTCTGGAGGCAAAAGAAACTTATGATGTGAGTGCAGTGCCTAACACAAATTATTAAATTTTATATTATTTATAGGTTAAACCTGGCTTATGAAGTGATATTTTATAATTTCAGGAGAAGCCAGCATTTAACCTATTATCTTGATATCGAATTGGAAACATTTGTGCTAAAAAGTGGCATATTCTGCTTTATAGTTATTATATGAACAATGCAGCAGGCCAGCTTGTGGTGTTGCTTCAATTTACCAAGTTACTGATGAGTTCCAATCCTATATATAATATATTATACTGTCCAGGAACAGCAACGATGCGCTTTGCCATGCACTCCCATGTTGCCCAGCAAGATAGTCAAGTTTCTATTGACTATGTTCAGACAGCCTACCACAAGGATATCTAGTCTACAACTTAGAGAATCCTGCTGCTGCTGATGCCTTGTGAATTAATGGCTTTCGTGATTCACCTCATGGAGGCTAGACCAACAGATGGAACTAAAGTCCACTAAGGATGAACAAAATTCCCCTAAACCTAGGGAGTTTGAGAATGAAGAGATTGTCTTTGAATTGACATGGCTATTGGGCTGGCAGCCAGCTCAGCAAACTCTAACAACCATGCAGTGTTGTTTCTTATTGCTGGGCTTCTGGGCCAATATTCACTCTCAAGCACATACTGAAGTTCTACTTTTGCTAAGATCTGATCATGCTGTTGAATTCTGTAGAAGAAAGGCCACGAACCACTAGCGAATATAGTGTATGAATGCTATTGTAAAATGCTTTCCTGCACAAACAATTAGTGAAGGAAGCCTATAGAATAATGTGTGTAAGTTGATGAAGTTACAGCCAATTGGACATGTCCAGCAAGACAGAAATCTGAAAACAATCATTCAACCAGCACACATTCAATTATATTTCAGCCGATTAATATTTTGTAACTTACTGCTTCATTGAAGTTTGCTGTGCTATACCAGATCAATGATTTTTTAACCTGTTTCTTCTATGATATGGTTACAAAGGTTGCCTAGATCACAAATATGGCCTCACAGGTATGTATGTGTACGTGTGTGCTCTAATGGACTTCTTGTCACAAGTATATGGCAGTTCACATAATGTTCACTGCCATGTACACTGCCAATTTTTTCCCATTGCCACATTTACTCACGGCTTGTGCATGCATCTCTGTGTTTGGTCTATAGAAAACCCCTCTTTATGTGGCAGCAGAGGAGGGCCATGCGAAGATCATTTCGCTTCTCACTGATGCTGGTGCACAGCTTGAAGCAGAGGACAATAATAAGGTTATACTGGTTTCTCCTTTGTGTGGTAAAGGGGCTATTTGAAGAGAGTCATATGCACCCAGACATTGAACTGGTCATTCTTGTCCAAACGTATAATAATTTATTCATACATGGCTGATTCCATGCATACGACTTACTTGCTCCTGGTGTTGATATAGTCCTACTGTATATGCTCATTGTCATTTGAGATGACAATGATTGAAAATTTGCTTGCACAGTATTTTACGCCCCCGTTTGTATTACAACAAAACGTAATGCTCTACTTAGAAATTATTGTCTGCAACAGCTTTATAATTATAATGATCTCTATAGCCACAAGTAAGAAAACAAATTATTATGTGTGGGCCTGTTGGTCATACACCTCTACCTATCTCTAATTATATATGCTGCATATATCTCAAATTAACAATTCCCTGCTTTTGTGGTGTTTCTAAGCTTAGCGGCCATTTTTAAATGGTTAACATTGTAAGGGCATGGCTGTTTTTATCACTCAGAGCAGGTAACAGTAGCTCTATATATGTATGATGATGTGTATTCCTGAAGAATGACTACGCATTAAGTGGTAGTTTTCCACCCTTGTTGTTTTCATTATATGCCATCATTATTCTTTATACATTGGAGGTTTCTTACTATAGTCGTTTAATGTTTGCTAGTTCAAAATGCTCATATAATATAATGTAACAGTGTTTACTGGTGTAAGTCTTGGATACTTCCCATGCTGCATGCGTTAAGTTGGAGTTTTCTGCTCTTGATGCCTGCATTATATACATTGGTGGCTTCTTAGTATATAGTTGTTCAAAATGGTTGCTAGTTCACAATGCTTAATATTATAATATTGTACTTGTGTTTACTGTTGTATAAGTCCAGGATAGCTACCTCCCATGTACATTCATGTCTCTTTATGGTCTACAGACAACCCCACTCTTCTGTGCTTGTTCGATTGGCCACCTTGCTGCTGCTAAAGTGCTGATAGAGAAAGGGGCTGATGTAACAGCACAAAACGTGATGAGACTGAACTGCCTTGATGCTGCAGTGACAAGGGGGTACAGGTATGTTACCCCCTGTACTATTATGTAAATTGTTGCCACCCCCACCCTGTGGCTAGTTCTTCATTGGTGTTATACATTACACAGAGTTGCAAGTTTCTGTTTATATCATCCTGCAGTTCATTTCACTAATTTCTGCTCTTTCCTGCCTGCATATCACAGGAATATTGCCTTTGCAATCATCCAATCTGACCAATGGAAGAAAGCCCTTTGCCAGTCTGATCTTTATCAGATGACTCCATTGAAGAGGATGATCCAACAAATGCCATGTAAGCAGATGTGAACGTCTGCAGTAGATGGGGTGCTGGGTTTTCCTAATGGAATTGATGTCTATACAAATCATGCCTTAATTTTTGCCGTAATTGTAATTCAAATCAAGCTCAGCATGCATGAAATAGGCCTGTTTGTCCTTTTCTCCTATGTGCATAATTATTCCTCTCTTTATAATAATTAATGTAATATGATCGATGCTTCATCTGAATATTATGGGAATGTTCAATCATGACATTTGCTGTTTCTCAACCCACAACTAGTGGTTTCAATATATTGCTGTGAATGACTTTTGTTATACAAGATTCTGGGGTTTATGCAAGGATCTAAATCTCCATGCAAATCACATTGCATTGATTTCATTAAGGCTGTTGCCAAATATGATTTGTTCCTTTTCACAGCCGCTGCTGAGGCAGTGTTGGACCGCTGTGTGACGACCAGCAATGAGTATGACCTGAATGAAACCATGGTCTGGGTAAATATTAACTATGAATATTTGGATGAAGTTTGTATTGAACGTTCAGAAGAGTCCTTGATTGAAAGGAGGCCTAAATACTCAAAGAATCACCCCCTAGCTCTGATGGTGAGGAGATATATACATCAAACTTGCAACTCCACTCAGTTGTATGGTACTATAGTTAGTACGTATACATTATATAGTATTGGATGACTATATAACTGAAATTCTTTCAGTTGAGCTCTATCTTGTATAGAACCATGCATTCCAGTCAGCATTGTTCTGGTTATTAATTTTAATGGCTGTATATATATATATATATATATATATATATATATATATATATATATATATATATATAATTATATATATATAATATATATTATGACCATGTCTGTCCAGTGTGTATAGACTATATATTGGGCATTCAGTGTCAGGAAATGAAGTATACCACATACTCTTTTTCATTACTCTATTGGATCCATCCAGTGTATAAGCAGTCCCAATCTCAGTCCCAAAAGAAGCCGCAATTACCAGAGCCCGACACCACATAAGCACTTTGCAGCTATAGCCTGTGTGCTTATGAACGTGGCCCAACACAGACAAAGCTGCTATAATCATAAAAATTATTTCTAAGCACTTTAATTACATACAATTGAATATAATAATATATGATTCAAACCACACATAAGTAGTTCAGGATGTTTAGTGGCTTTCATTGATCCACTGGTTGGATTGCTGACAAGAGTATAGCTAATTTAAACGTAATATTTATTCAATCAAGAGTTAGAATCCACCTGATCAAACCTCCATCAAACTGCCTGCAAAATCATTTCACATTTAGATAGGTATGCCATTCATATTATAGTAACAATAGGTATACAGTAGTTATCTATTTCTGAATGCTTTCCTCCTGTTGTGTTGCTGTAGGTGAAGTACAAACGTGAAGACCTATTGAGGCACCCAGTTGTGACAAGTCTTATGGAGCACAAGTGGAGGACTTACGGTGGAGTCCTCTTCTTCATCAACCTGATCACGTACCTGATCTTCCTCATATTCCTGACAACATATGCTCTCCTCCTTCCCCATCCTGATCACAGATTTTGTGAGTATGTAGGTTTATGACATAATTATGATACTGTATGTAGTATGATGAAATGAACACATGCAGGATGCGCACATTTACTCCATACCACGTGCCTCTTTAGACTTGTTCAAAACAACTTTGCCTCTGTCACCAAATCCCTATGTAATTTAATGTCAAAACAAGTGTGGTAGCTATATCCATATAACGGCTATATAATAATCTGTCACCAACTTGATCTTATTGGTGTCATGTTCATCACCCTTTCCTACTTGATTCCACTCTCTTCTATGTACATCTTCCCTTATCATCTACGATCTGGAAAGGCCATGAATTCAGTGAGTATTTGGCTTAGTGAGTATGTCTAATATGCATGCATATATATATATATATACATGCATCATACATGCACACACATTCACGCTATTGATGTAAAACACAAACTTCATCTCCATTTAATTAAGGCATCACTCGGTCAATAACCAGCCTGCCACTGAATGAGTCTGTGTGCCCTTTTGAGATGGCTCTTGCCAATCGCAGCAATTTCTTCAATAGTAAGTACAAGATTTATATGTATAATTATATATTATCTGATTGGGTGTCAGGCGTTCTTACTGCATGCAGAATAGTTGTGTAGCTACCCTGCCTTGCCCTGTAGTGGGTCTAGGAACTATGTATGCATTATTTCTTGATTGAGTCCGCCAATCTGAAGAGGCCAACCAGATCAAACATAAGGAATAATATTGAGCAAATCATGTAATATTATATAACTGTATTGGTTGCATGTGTTTGAGAGGAAGGATCCTTTAATGGTGGAGGCACAGAGAGTGATGTAGATACTTGAGCTATATACGAAGTGCAACCAAACTGGACGATCTGAAGTGGGATAGCCTGGCTTATAATGGGAGCATCAATTGCACAAAATCACTGGTCATGAGCACCACCAGCATGCAATATTTTGCTATTATGGCCTACAGTTTTGTGGCTAGTCCAGAACCTTCTTTATATATAATTTATGGTTTATTTAGTAATTTTTGTGAAAATTGAGACTGGGTGTATATATACTAGACTGCATGCAGGCGCATAGTGGGTGTTGCAGTTTTTGCATTGCCCTAACCAATATTCAGCATAATTATTACTGCAATTTGGCTGTTCTGTAAACTTGCATATGGAGATGATTCCACCTAATATTATTATAGTGTAATCATAATAATCTCAATTGTATATACATGCCTTCAACATACATGCCCATGTAAATTGTTAAGCTGTATTTAAAAGGCCAAATAGTAGGCTCTGTTTTTCATAATTCACTGTCATAAAAGCATTATCTTCCATTTTACAGGTGATCCAACAGTTCCAATTGACAGCCATGCTAACACAGCTCTCTACTTTGCTGCTGTGGTAGTCATCATCACAGCTGCAGCTAGGCTGTTATTCGTGGAGCTTGTCCAGTGTGTGATGTCACACTTTCATTATTTCCTGATTATTGAGAATTATATTGAAGTTTTGGCGTATCTTTTGTCTCTCGTCTTTGTAAGCCATTTTGGTACCAACTGCTGGTGCTCCACTCACTGGCAATGGGAGCTGGGATCAATTGCTGTCTTCCTTGCCTGGATCAACCTCATCCTCTTCTTGAAGAGAATTCCACTGCTGGGCATCTACGTTCTGATGTTCAATGCCATCCTCCATTCCTTTCTGAAGTTTGCATCGATTGCTTGCCTCTTTGTTGTGGCCTTCGCCACTGGCTTCTACATGATTCTGTACAAAGCAGTAAGTCTAGCTATTTGTTTGCATTATAAAACTGTTGAATGCATGTTTATTATTATAATATTATAGCCTATAGAGCATATATAGCTCTGCCGTGCTGCACCTGCTATCTACTACATATATATAATTACTAAGGGATACACGATGCAGCTACATAACTATGATATAGCTATTTCACTGTTTGAACTGTACGCACACACACACACACAAACACACACGCACACACGCACACAGTATCTAGTCTCTTGTATGACAGGACTTTAAATATCCCTCTCTATTGTACATAGCTAGATGATTCTACCCAACTTGATAATGTCTCACCCTTTCGGAATCTTGGCTACTCCTTTGTCAAGACCATGGTGATGACCATTGGGGAGTTTGAGTATGACAGCATTTTTGGCCACAACAATGACAGCAGGAACTTGTTGACTTCCTTCCCTACATTGGGCTACATCCTCTGGATCATCTTCCTTGTTGTCATGCCCATCCTAGTGACCAACTTACTGGTGAGACAGTGGGTGAACTGAAAAAAAACCTTTCTTCATTGTTAGTCTTTTAAAGGCAGTGTACATCTGTATACTTTATGCTATTTATGATGGGCTAGGATTGCTTTACATGATCAATTTTTAAGAGCAGTGTGCATCTATGTATCAACTATCCAGCTTTACCTTAGTTCATAGTTGCATGATGTAGCTGGCTATTCAGTGCTCAACAACAACATGCCTATACCTTTAATTATTGCTGTGCCAGCCATGAGTGGAATTGTAGTGCCCTGGTTTGCCTATTATTCTTCCTGTGGCCAACAATCTTTGGCCAGGTATATACATAGACTGTGAAAATGACTCCGTGGTGCAAGTAACAAGTGCTGTCCATCTTTCTGTTCTAATATAGGTGGGTTTGGCAGTAGGGGACATCAAAGCCATTCAGGATGAAGCTGAGCTAAGAAGCAATCTTTTGCAGGCGAGTCTGGGGTTTTATGGTGTGCAGTTGCGTGTGTGTGCATGTGCATCCTTTCTTTGTGTGCTTGGTTCCTTCATATATTGTCCGGTGCATATTGCCCACAGCCCAGGATAACAAATTAAGGTGTCATTCTCATTGTGTCCAGATTGAAGCTGATGAATTGCTACCTAATCGCATCCGGTGTCTGTTTAGAAGGGAAAAGCGCACAATCTACTTTCACCATCAACGATGGCTACATATCACATGGGGAGGAATTTTGAAGAAACTTTGGGGCGGAGAGCGCTGGGACTCCCGTCACAATGTGAGGAAATGCAAAAGAAGAGGGTATGAGCAGAAAAAGGAGAATACGGAGTCTCCCATTGAACAGGTCAAGAGTCAGATAGAGCAGCTCTCAAGAGAAGTAAGGATTCTGATGGAGAAGCACAATCACATGATGGAGAAGAACAATCGTCTACTGAACAGCCCTTGGTGATGATGGCAGAGAAGCTGGGAATCCGCTTGGTGGCCTCATTAGTATACAGCCTTCTGCACGTACCTTTGATCCTGAATCTGTAAATAAATGAACAGTATACACAAAATGCAATACACTATACATTAGTGCATTTTATAGCTGTATGTGCCTGAGATACTATGTACATATATAAGAATATATAGCTAGATATAATCTATTTTAATACATTCATACCTTTCTTCACAATCACATAATTATTCCAATCAATGCATACAATTTTGAGTTGGGTGCAAAGGTGTGGTATAATTATAGTTCACACAGACGATATAGTATTATTATATGGTTGCTGGCTATAATATAGCTTACATAATACTGTATAGTCCGATATGCAAAACAATGTGCCACATAATTGGGCATGGTGGGATGGGTGTTAGGAGCTCCTTTGGATCATGTATTTATGACACTCGACTGCATGAAAATATATTGTAGCAAATATCACACTATAATTATATTATGTTGGATAAACTAAGGAATAATAAGTCATGGAATATATATTATAATGAAGAAGGCGAGTATTGGTCAGAAGAAAAAAGATGTATGTGATCTCTTGGAAGTTTGACAAAGATGGCAATGTAAAGGCAGGTGAAGAGGCAGTGAAGGTTTGGAAAGAGCACTTCACTAAAGTCTTAGGTGCAAGTAATGAGGGAGCAGGGAGTGATGAAGGGCGAGTTGGTGATAGTGCGGACATCAGTAACTGGGACACTAACGGGTTGGACTTCAGTGAGAGGCTCTGTCAACCTATTTCAAGAGAGGAGGTTGCATGGGCCTTGGATAAGGTGAAGAAGGATGCGGCACCTGGGAAAGATGGGGTGACTGTTGACATGATGTCAGCAGACGTGTTGTTTGACGTTTGGTGTGCTTTGTTTGAGGTGTGTTGGGAGTATGGGGTGGTACTATATATCAGTGTGGAGGGAGAGTCTAGTGGTTCCTGTCCTGAAGAAGCAATCTAGAGGTACATGCGTCACAGACAATTTCCGGGGGATATCCCTGACATCTTCAGTGAGCAAGGTGTTGTGTGTGATACTGAATGCCAGACTGACTAATGTGGCTGAGGGAGAAGGACTGATTGCAGAAGAGCAAGGCGGGTTTCGTAAGCAGAGGGCATGCAGGGATCAGGTTTTGACGTTGGTACTGATGGGCCAGACAGAGATAGCGAAGGCAGCTAAGGGTAACCTGGTGGCTTTCATTGACTTCACTAAAGCTTATGACACGGTAGACCGAGGGAAGATGTGGTGGTGCCTGAAACGGCTGGGTGTAAATAGAAGGTTTTTGAGTTTTTTAAAGGCGCTTTACCAAGATAGCTCATGTAGGGTGAAGGTACAGGACAGGTTAAGCGAAGAATTCGGTGTTGGCATTGGATTGAGGCAGGGCTGTGTTCTCTCTCCTTTACTATTCTCCTTGTACATTAATAGTGTGGTGACAAGGATGCATGATGAGAAGTGTGGTGTGCAATGTGGTGGTGATATGATTCCGGGCCTGCTGTTCGCCGATGACACATCTTTGGTTGCCTCCAACAAAGAAGGGTTGGAGAAGAGCTTGGATGTTTTGGTTAACACTGTGACCATACTCATTATGTTATTAGAATAGAGCAGGGCTGTTGAAGCTTTGCAAGATACAGCAATAAATATGGCAGTTTGTGTAGCCTAATTATGCACTTCCTATATATATATATTATATACCTTTTCTGTAATTGTGCACTCATGTAACAGTATTTACACGTATGGATGCAATGTGATCATGATAGGAGTTAAATTGTGTATGTGCCTACTTTAGCCCTTATAGCTGATCTAAACTGGTTCAGACTAGTGATTTAGCTATTTGAGCTTATATTATAGGTAACTTATTCTCTTGGAGTGTGACTTGCTATTAGGTTCTTCCTTTGAGTTGGTCCAGTGTTGCAGTTGCATGAGTTACTTAGTTAAGACAAGAACCGTTAGAAGGGATCTATGGAGTTGCAAATTAGGTTATAGTCGTAGGCTGTGCCCACATAATGTTATCACAGTTATACTCTTTTTCTGTACCCTTTTCATGTATCTATAGAGGAGGACAAACATGTCATTGTCAATATGAAGAATGACCATGGCGACACTCCCCTTCACGAGGCCTGTATCTGTGGCAATGTGGACATTGTGAAAGAGCTGCTAAGCATGATGCAGATGTCGATGCCCTGAATAATGATGGAATAAATCCACTGGAGACAGCATGCATGGAGAACCATGTGGAGGTAGTACAGGCAATCCTGAACCACAACCCCAGTTTGGTTGTTCCAAGTAATCTTGAGGTTACACCAATCCACATTGCAGCTGGGCAGGGATACGTGGACATTGCCAATGCTCTCCTTGATTGTAATGACTCCTTTAAGGACCTCCTTGACAATCAGCACAGGTCGCCCCTTCACTATGCTGCAAGGCACAATCAAGTGCAAATGATTCAACTCCTTCTCTCCAAGTAATCTCCTACAACTGCAAGTTGTAAAATTTTGTTCTCCGATATGAATAGGCAGATGGGGATTCGTACACAATACTCAGTGTAGGGGATTTGTGACAAATGGTAGTAATCACTGGATATTATGCCAACCTGACCAGGTCAGAAACACTGATACCATGGCCAGGGGGACCGAAGTCCTATTTGCGGCTACAAGTGATCGCCTCCCTAGTCATCCAACAAAAGATGGAAGAGCCACAGACTGCTGTTTTGTCCTGATTGGGGCTCAGTGTCGCACACTAATGGTTGATGCCGGATGTCCAGCTGCTTCTAAATCCACCGCAAGTGAAACACTTGTGGTTTCTGCATCAACCATCAGTATGCTACACTGTCAGGGTGAAACAGGTGTCTGTGACTCTTCCATCCTTTGTTGGATGACTGGGGAGATGATCACTGGTTGCTGCAAATAGGACTTTGGTCTGGCATGGCCACAGTTTCAGTTTTACTGACCCGGTAAGGTTGGTGTAATATCCAGTGATTACTATGTTCATTTGTTTATACTGGCATTGGTGCACTATAATGATGTGCATGCTCATAGGTAATTCTCACAGAACGCGCAATGTCCCACCATTCACCCAATACCATCAGCATATCAATGTACAACTGTATTTCGCACTGAAATTGATGCCATACTTACCTTATATTATGCCAAATGCTGTGTGCCATTGTAATTATATAATTATTTTTTATATAATGCTATATTATCAACTTCATAAGGGGCAACACTGACGCATTGTAGGTGCAGGTCTGTGGCTTTCTCTGCACATGAGCGGACACCGTGCTGCCTCACAAGCACATGGAGTTAATTGAACTACCCTAGGCCTCACATTACTCTCTCCACCATTAATCAAGGATTTCCTATATAACCTAACTGTATACCTTCTTCAACTGCACTCCAGCTACCAGCTAACTCTGATAGCCTGAGTAGGATACTCAGCACAAGCTGGCGGAGTCGATCGTCAGTAATGCATATTCCCTTCCTTGCTAAAACTGTCTAGCTATAAGTCCTTGCCAAGATGTATTGGGATTGGAGGCAATTCTCTAGTGCAGTTGCCATATTAATGACTGAAGCCAGGGCTGTGTAGCATGACAATGTTGCCCCTATCTCACAGCTTGCACCCAAATCTATTATATATGTTATGCTTTTGACTAGTAGCAGGTTAATTTTGTCAGTGAAAGAGTAATGTTATGAAAAACTAGGCACTTTACTTACTTGCACACAATTTACAAGACAAGACTCTATGTCTCCACTTCTCCAGTCGGTTAAGTCTGGTAAGGCTAGAGCTGTTGAAGCTCTCAAGAAAGGATGTGACATGAAAACCACTAGCTGACAAGGATGGCAAGTCCACTATCTACTGGGCAGCCCAGAAAGGATACATTGATGTGCTGCAGGTGAGAGTGTTGATTAAATTAATAATTATTTATCTCGACGATAGATACAGTACTTCTATGGATATATAGTGACCAATCCGTTGTAAGCTCTGCAGTGGTGCTCACCCTAAGAATTGTTTTGATATATATCTTTTGAAAGGCTTAGAGGTTCATATTCATCTCAATATGCAGATTATTTTAATTTCACACTCTACGACACACAATGTACATTAAATTGACTTTCCTATTGTGAAATTAGTTTGCCAATTTAATTCAGGTCTCTTTCTTCCAAGTCTTTAACATGCAAAATATTGTGCAATCCTGTATTATGGTGTTATTGCAAGTGTACAAATACCACTCATGACATCCCTTTTTTCAGCCCATTCACAATAGCAGATGATCACATGACACGTGTTGACAATTTTTAAAGTGCATGTCATATATATAGTGTCGCTTGGCAACCCCTATACCTTTGCGTTGCTGTTATTGGGCAATAATAGCAACGCAAAGGCTGGTGCTGTCACGTGAGAATGTGAGACACATACAGGCAAGTTTATGTACCTATGCATATGTATGGTTTGTGCATGTCAGTTGTGTGTTGCAACAAATTGAGGATTTCTAGGGCTGCTGACTTCTCAAATTGAGGATTAAGGAGCATTTGCCTGTAGGATGTATGTTTAGGAAGATGTACATTTATGCTTTACCTAGGCAAGGCAAGTGGTGTCATGCGATGAATAGCATATTATGTCATCTGGTTGGATCTTAGGAACAAAGTTGTCTTGAAATGCACTGCAATGCAAGGTATTAGCTGCAAGCCTGTTCATGAAAGTTTAATTTAAATATTAAATAATAAAGATGCAGGTACTTTACTACAGCTGTCCCTTGCCAGCTGTTGCGTTGTTTTACTAAACATTAGCAAAGATGTTTGCCTGCAGGTGGACACATTTCAACAGTAACACTTCTCATCCCGTCACTCCGTTGCTTCATGAAACTGAATACATTATTTAATTAACAGCTGTCTTTAGAGTTATGATGTACATACATGAAAAGGATTAATGGGGTGAACACTTCCTTCCAACATTCACAACTGAATGTTGTGTCATTAGTATATGCCCTGGATGCTTGCAAGTATGAGTGTGTACATCAGTGTGTGCTTGCAATATCGCATGCATGTGAACAAATGACCACTTTATGCTTAGGCTCTATTGAGACATGATGAAGGCATCCTACTTGTTCCTGTACCCGAGCTGCGTCACCGCAACACTCCCTTCCATATTGCGGCAAGGTTGGACAGGGCACAAGTCATCAAGGTATCAGATCAGGAACATTGTTGAAGGATAGATATAATAATTGTACAATTATGCATTGCAAACCCCTATTTTATCTCAAGAGTACATGCCTATTCTATCCACACATAGGTCATAAATTATATAATTATATGGTGTATAAAATATACATGAATATAAACATGCATACATGTGGTATGTGCTAGATATATTATGGTATAATTATGCATTTACTTATATTATATTAATCAGCTAGAGACAGCACAATCATGGAAACTTAAGTGTTACATGGAGGTCAGCCATACATGGTATTGAAACTGAGTAAAGACTATTGGATGATGCCTTCTGTAGTTGCTTCAATTCAATGCACTATAGTGATTTGTTACGTCGCGTGCTTAGGTGTCAGTGAGGCATGAAAATTGGTTTCAGTTGTGTAAGCTTCTTTATACCCACTCCACTCTGTGGCTGCTTGCCGAACAAGTGCAAAAACTGTTAAATCTATTGGCGAGGCAAAAAGCAATTAAAGGGAATAGCCCAGCTGCAGCTGAAAGGCTAGAGCGAGGACTAGTCAAGCAAGAGGAACTGAGGATAAAACTGGAACGATTTGATTTCAGGAATGACAAGAACAAGACTCCCCTTCACTTGGCTGCCATGAGTGGAAGCATGGAGTGAGTCTGAAGTAATGTAAGATAGACTGTTTCTGGGACAGCAAACTATAATAATAGATAGAGCACCCCTATAGATAGTTTTAACCACTGTATTCGTTGTACTGTATATGCATATTATGCATTAATTCCTCTCTTGTACACTAGAGTTGTCCAGTTCCTGGTCCACAGCCATCCACCTTCTATCAATGCAAGGGACAAATTCGGCAACACACCCCTCCACCTGGCGTCCCTACATGGAAGGACTGAAGTGGCTTGTTTCCTCATTAAAGAAGGGGCAAAAGTGGATATAAGGTGGGGAATCTTGTAGATGACATGCGTTTACATGCTGGGATGATGTGAGTGTCATGGAACATTTCTGGAACTTTCAATCTATAACTTTCAGAATACAAATTGCATGTAATCCTAAGGTTTGTCAGTTGATGACCTAGTCGATTGCGTGTGTATGTTTTCGAGGGAGGCAAGATCATGTTTTCAACTCCTAACCCTGGCATGCCTGTACATGTATCTGCTCACTAGGTGTTTAGTAAACTCGTAACCACAAGCATACACAATAAGACAGCCATACAAGACCCGGGCTAGCCATGTCACACCTGTAACATTTTGATAATGTATTATTTGGCAAACAGATGAAACAGTTGCCTGCAAAGGCTGAAAACTTCCACTATATGCACCATTTTCTTGCTTCAAGTCGATTTTACAAGTTTTATATCAGGACCGCAGCATAAACGTTATAAAAGTTCCTATATATGTAATAAAGTACAATAATGTATAATAATATGGCTGCGCGCAGCGGGTCAAGACCATGCATTTTGTGCACCAACTAAATTCAGCTTGCAAGGGCACACACCCTAAACAGAACTATCCTTTGCTACCTGCATTGTTTCTGCATATACTCTTACTATACTCTTGTGCCCTAACAGGATGACATATATTCTGTAATTCTAGTTCCCTCTCTCTCAATGTAGGAGTTGGCTTCAGTTTACCCCCCTTCACACTGCTGCACATCATGGCCACGCTGAGATTGCTTCCCTTCTGATTAACGCTGATGCATCCATTGAAGCAAAGGACACATGTCATGTGAGTTCATAGAGAGGTCACTTGGTGCAATGTATTTTGCTTACATGTATGCACAATATTAGTCTGGTGACATAAAGCTGACAAGTAGCTGAAATCACTATTTTATAACTATTTTCATAGCTCACTACTGTTTCTACAGTGCTTGAGACATAAGGTGCATACACCTGCCTAAACATTTATATGGCATATATAGTTATACATACGTAGCTACGTATATACATTTTCTGACGAGCAATGACAGGACCTGTGTCCATTAACAGTTTGTAACGAAACGTGGAGTACATCACCTAGAAGAGGGTACATCGCCTAAAAGAGGGTACATCGCCTAAAAGAGGGTACATCGCCTAAAAGAGGGTAAATCGCCTAAAAGAGGGTACATCGCCTAAAAGAGTGTACATCGCCTAAAAGAGGGTAAATCGCCTAAAAGAGGGTACATCGCCTAAAAGAGGGTACACGCTCAGCTTGAGGCAAAGGCCGACTTGGATGTGAGTGGCTTGTGGTGGGTGAATTCATTATGCATGTGGAGAAGCCTTGAGGATGCCTTTGCTTAAGGCTCAGTCTAAGAGGAGTTGTAATAGCCATTTTGGCATCCTTGTCTTCCTTCATTGATAACATTAATGTATATATAGCCTTCCCTGTGGCATCACCTTAATTGTTTTATATACAGAGGACCCCTCTTCATGTGGCAGCAGAGGAGGGCCATGCTGAGATCGTCTCTGTTCTCATTGATGCTGGTGCACAGCTTGAGGCAAAGGCTGACCTGGACGTGAGTGCATGGCTTGTGGTGGGGACTGTATTGTGTATATACACGGAAACCCTTATATGGAGAGCATTAGTAGCCCGAGTATCGCTGTGACCACTCACGATTCCATTTATTATATAATAACAATTATAGCAATGTATATAGTCATCAGTATATATTAGCAATGTATATAGCAAACTCAACTAGCCTATGTATCCCATTGCTATTCACATTTTTGTGGTTGAATGCATCATGAGGAAAGACACAAGCAGTTGCTATATACCCATGACACTTCTTCCAGCTGTAAGCTCATTCAGGTTGTCATGTTACATGGTGAAGTTAATTCTTCATATGGCAGGGCTTTCCTAGTGTGTGGTGCGTAGATGTGTAGCACGCATAGATCGTCATCTAGACAGATCTGTTGGTGTTGTGCTATGTTAAAGGTCGCACGCACGCTTGCTCCCGTTGTCTCGTCGCACAGTTGAGTGATACACGCAACAGTAGCTCAGGTGTAGATGTGTGTGTACATATTATAATATAAATTATATATATATATATATATATATATATGCTTAGCTACCTCCAAAGATAAGCAAGAATTGGCCAAATGGATGTGTGCTGGTTGTTATGAAAGTGCAGAGATTAAGTCTGCTCCATATATAGTAGCACTGTTGCTTTAACGTGCATATGTGCATGACATAGATATCTCCCACGTTGTGCACACGTCTTTCTTGTGATCATACAGAAGACCCCACTCTGGCTGGCTTGTTCCAAAGGCCACCTTGCTGCTGCTGAACTGCTTATAGAGAAAGGGGCTCTTGTAGATGATGGCACCGGTACACTACACAACTGTCTTGGTGTTGCAGTGAAGGAGGGACACAAGTACGTATGTTCTTCACTGCACTTAGTTTGAACATAATTATATAATTTGCACCTGGTTTGCACTCCCTCTTATGTGATCAACTCTCCTGTAATAACTGTTATTACTGTGATATAAATAATATATTATATAAAACAATAGGGAGGTCTATAGTTAATATTTAAGACCAAGGTAATGACCACTGAGGTCATATATACAGCGACCATGGACCAACATACTGTACTACATATAATATATTGTGTGTTAACTCCTACATACACCATACCTGGTTGTGCAATCACAATACTATGTATAATTATGTATTCTATTCGGTGCTATAGTATATGTTATGCTATAGTCCTCTCTATACTGCCTAATCTGACTCACACTAGTATACTCTGCTTATTCCTGCATGCACATTGTAGGAATGTTGCCTTGGCAATCATTCAGTCAGACCAATGGGAGGCAGCACTCCACCACTCTGAGGCTGCAGGACTCCGCCACTCTGATGGGCAGACATTCAAGAGGATGATCTGCTGCTCAGCTGATGGGGAGACAACTCCATTCAAGAGGATGATCTGCTGCTCAGCTGATGGGGAGACAACTCCATTCAAGAGGATGATCTGCTGCTCAGCTGATGGGGAGACAACTCCATTCAAGAGGATGATCTGCTGCTCAGCTGATGGGGAGACAACTCCATTCAAGAGGATGATCTGCTGCTCAGCTGATGGGGAGACAACTCCATTCGAGAGGATGATCCAACAAATGCCATGTAAGCATAATGCGAGTCTCTCTCTACGTATATATATAACTAGAATGTGCACTTCATTGTCAATTGCAGCAATGACCAACAATGAATATATTTGCAGTGCCTCACATTCTTTGATGTAACCCATTAGCTCCAAACGATGGGGTCATGTGTGCATATGCATCGTAAGTTACACAATGGGATGAACCCTAATGGAGCATAGATGTGTACATAGGTGTGCTCTTTAATGGTCCCGTTGGCGTCAAAATATGGACAACATCTGTCAGATCACATATTCTGTGATTAACCCATCGGTAGCTACTATACAGTCTGCTTACCACCAAATTGGGATATACATGTACTCATGCATGCATGCACACACAGCACTGGTTGTGCTGTAGCTATATCGACATAATGGATACCCTTAAATTGCTTAAGGAATGTAGAAGCTCCCATAATATAAAATTGCTCCAAAGTTTGTCCAACGTATATATAGCAATTGTACTGTACTGTGTTGTATCCACACAAAGCCTATATATACGTGTTAATTTTGCATAATGTTCCTTCACACATTTTCCATGTGTTTTTCTTTCTCTTTGGTTTTCTCCCACTATGAACATCTTTCTTTGATCCGTTATTGGGAAAGGCTACAACTTCAGTAAGTTATTATGCTTATGATATTATTATTATGGCTTTGTAACCATGTTGTAGCTATAGCTTACATTAAGATACAGATAATAACAGGCTCATTTATTGTTTAGATCAGAGTGTTTGAAAGTGTAGCCCTGCAGAATGATCAGAAGCATATGCTATACCCTGAGGAACTATAATTATATGCTGTTTCATCTTTCCTGAGCATCTGCATTTTTGGCTGGCAATTAATGTCACGTTGTAAATAATATCTCTCCAGGCATGTATCCCTGAATTCATTACAACTTGTACTCTTGCACTTCGTGGTGGTGGTTGTATGTGGAGGTATAGTGAAAGGTCCCAAAGCAATAAATATTTGTTTATTTACATACATGTACACAGATCCTCATGAACTCCAGCATTTAAATTATTTTGCTTTGCCTTCCAGTAACCCAATGATAGTGCTGTGACATTATAATGCATGCATGTACAGACGTATATTCACCTTTTGTTTATCCTGGGATCAGCTTCATTACTCTCCTATAGTAGGTGTTTCACAGCAGGTCCCAGCCTACCAGTGAATGGGACAGTGTGCCCTTTCAAATCAGCTTTTGCCAATCGCAGCAGCGATGTCCTCAACAATCAATACACTGGTATAATTATTGTTATATAGTCTTGTTTTCACTGCATGCATAGCGTGTGCCTGCAATAGTAGTTATAATAATTATTCAGGAAATTGAGCAATTTGCAATATCTTGTTTGGATGTTTGAGCATGGAGTAGTGATAAATTCACAGTCATAAAGTTTTGCAATCATATATAGTCATTTGGCATAAATTATCCTAATAAGCAGTGTTTATATAAATTAAATGCTATATTATTATTCATGTTTATAGGATACTTGACTCTGCACTTACTTCACTGCTTCCGTGACATTAATGTGTTTCTTCCTTCTTTACAGTAACTGTTGATCCAACAATCCTACTGGATAGTCATGCCAATGCATCCCTCTACTTTGCGGCTGTGATGGTCATCATCTGTGTGTTTATAAGGCTGGTACTTGAGTTTTGCCAGATGTTTATACAAAAATGCCATTATTTCCTGAAGTATGAGAACTACATTGAAGTTGTGGCATATATTTCAGCAGTTATCTTTGTCAGCCACTTTGGTTCCAACTGCTGGTGCCCCACTAACTGGAAGTGGCAGTTGGGAGCAATTGCTGTCTTCCTTGCCTGGATTAAGCTCATCCTCTTCTTAAAGAGAGTGCCACTGTTGGGCATCTATGTTCTCATGTTCAACACCATCCTGCACTCCTTTCTGAAGTTCGTACTGATTGCTTTCCTATTTGTTGTGGCATTCTGCATTGACTTCTACATGATCCTGTGCAAAGCTGTGAGTGTAGTTGTAGTATATAGGTGCCATACATGCATGTATTCAAATAAGGTACGTACATTAGCCTGCTGAGTAATTATCACTGTGAGTATGTTGTAGAATCTCCTTGAAATATCAGAATAATAATATTATAATACTTCATAACTTGTGCATTATACATACCATGCAAGTTGCAATATAATTATATAATTATATATATATATATATAACAACAAACATATTGTACTATTGTACAATATAACCATAATAATATAATACATTATAAAAATTAATACTTTATGTAATGCAAGTGCTATATATAGTATAATTATATATAATTACATTGGCTAAGAATTGAGAAGTACATGCCTGGCATTGTGCATATCACAGATCATGCATATATATGCATATTTCACTGTCGTGATCTGTACATAATATTATACACACAGTGTATATATCATTGCATCACCTTGCATCATATTACTTTCAACTTCTCTCTCCACTGTAGCTGGATGATGCTACCCTGATGGTTAATGTCTCCCCCTTCCGAAATGCCGGCCTCTCCTTCATCAAGACCATGGTGATGACCATTGGCGAGTTTGATTATGACAACATTTTTGGCCACAACAATGAAAGCAGTAGCTTGTTGACCTCCTTCCCGGTAGTGGCCTACATTCTCTGGATCATCTTCCTCATTGTCATGTCGTGACCAACCTGCTGGTAAGGCGGTAATGCACTGCAATAATTTACTTTCTTCACATTAGAGTGTGTTTCTTGATCACTGGCAGACAATCAAGCAGTCGATGCTGCAACATATAATTATCATGAATTCTAGTGTGGCTGAGACTTCGCAAAAATTTAATATGCATCATCTAGGATTCTATATATGCATTTTAGTGTAGCGAACTTCAGTGCCTGATACTTTATGTACTAGTGCATATCTACAATATATAAATGTTGCAAATATAGTTCTGTGACTTTAGTGAGGTGGAGGATCCAGATCAACTATATGCATGAGAATAAATGCAACTACGCATATAGCAAACTAAATTGAATTAGTAGTCCGTGAGTCACTTATATACTCCACGACAAAGTTTCTTTCAGATTTCTTCAAAGCTTAAGTGTTACATCCTTGCTCAAAGTTCCAAGAATAACTATAATTATTCAGATGAAAGTAACTGCTATTGCACCTATACCCATAAATATACGTGGTACATATTGTACAGTGATTGCGGAACCACAGAAAGTTAAGTATTGCGGGTAAGGTGGTCTGATATATGTGATAGACATGACATTGTTTCAGAAGCGTGTTCAAGCAAAAGGTTCGCCTGTTGTGCAGTTACCAGACTATATAGCATATATAATACATTTGGTTGGTTGGCCTCTGTATTCAACTTCAGCGGTATGTTTACCTCGGGTCTATTATATTGGCTATAGACTTCCCTACCAAACTATATATATTACGTAAATTTGATCCCAGCCCTCGATTCGGACAGCCCTACCTCAGAATTCATGCCGTGTGTTTGCTGCACAAATAATCTATACCAAAGTTGCTGCAAGTTTCAGAATCACATTTCATGCAGATTGCCTCAGAATTTCTCAGACTAAGCAACTTGCATTTTGGCTTAAAAGTTTCTCAACAAACTAACTTATTCTTAGTCTACAGTCTATGGTTCTTCATGTAGTGTCAAATGGAAAATAGGACTATTTCAGCTTTTTCAGGACATGTCACCAATAATTTTTACTTCAATCACCAGCACTGAAGACTGGTAAAAAACAAAGCAAACAAATGCCATGCATACGTAAGTACAATCTAGAAAAGTGACATGTTGGTGAACTTAACACTGCCAAAAAGGAAGCTCTGAAGATGAACATGCACAGTATAGTTAAGACACCAGGGGACTAACTATGTAGATAATCATATACAGAGAAATGACTAATAAACATTAAGCATGCAGCAGAGTTGAGTAGAGGAAAGTTGAACAATTCATGCACAAATCTAACTATGCCAGTTTCGCTTGCACCAAATGTCATATGATGACTAAACAACATGCCTAATAATGTCACGCTCAAAGGCTGCACGGTCAGTGGCTTTAGCTTGTACTAGTCTGTAGAGCTGCTGAAAAGCGGCGATGCTGAGAAAGCGCCTTGATCCAACCTCCAGAGTGATAATGGACGTGTGGTGGGAGCGTCCACAGGCACTGGCAAGTTCCCGGTAGCGGTGGGCCTTCCTCTCCGCAGCTCCAGCAATGTTGGTCTCAAACGGGACCGTCAGCTCCACCAGGTAAATGGGTGAAGCGCTCCACATGACGATGTCTGGGCGCAGGTCAGTGGGGGCTATGTCTTGCGGGAAGGTGTACTGCTGGGCTGGTAGGTGAGCAGTGATCTGGAACCCAGCTGCCATGTGGCGCTGCAAGAAGTCAACGATGACCTTGAGCACGCCGTCATGCCTAGTGGAGTAGCGGCCCAACGCGAGGGCTTTCTGGCAGGAGTTGAGGATGTGGGCCAGAGATTGGGTTTCCCCACAGAGTTGGCATTGGCACAGAAGTACACACACTATAGCTATCTCTAATGCATTCATGACTAAGTTGGGGATACTAGTATACCATATCTGCATGAACGTGTGCCATTATCTATTTGCTTAATTATAGATTCATGTGTATGTGCCTACTGTATAATATGTATAATCTTAGTAATCATCTCTGGTTGCAGGTGGGTTTGGCAGTAGGTGACATTAAAGCCATTCAGGATGAAGCTGAACTCAGAAGCAATCGCTTGCAGGTGGGGGTGTATGCGTTCCCTGCATGAGGTACATCTGCATATGCATGCATTCACATAATTATGTCTGTGTATGTGTCTTATGTATCTTTAGGATGTGTTAACGCTACATATGTATACTTAGAATTTATTAATTGTCTTCCCATTACTACACATTCAGCCTTTCACGTACGTATATATGTGTGCTTTTCCAGTGTCTCATAGGCGTATGCTCTCATAATGCTCAGATTAACGCTGATGAACTGCTACCTGTTAGCATCCGCCGATGGTTTATTAAAGAGCCAAAGCGAACCATCTACTTTCACGGTCAGAAGAATGAAAATGAAGCACGAACTGTTCACGCGAGATGATGGATGAGCCTCTTCTGGGGAAAGGTTTTGAAGAAAACATGGGGTGTGGAGTGCTGGGACTCACTTGATAATATCAGGAAGTGCAAACAGAGATTTTCAGAACAGCTGAAAAAGGTGAGTAGCCAGTGCAGTACAGTAGTACACAGGAACCACAGTACTTTGTACATCAAGAACTGAAGTGCAACTGTTGCATCTTCTACTGATCCTATTGGAGCTACACTCTATTTCCAGAACATTCCAGTCCCAAACTTTCTCTTTTGTTTCACCCTCCTCCAGTCCCATATTAAGCAGGACCAGACTCAAACTGAGGTACTCTCTGGAGAAATAAGAAAACTACATACTGAATTGGTGAATGGTTCAGTGGAATTAATTGTGTACAAATTCCCAACACTGTGTGATAGCTTGTGCAAGGCAAAGAATAATTATACCATGTCATAAAGCCTGATAAACTGTCAAAAGAGATTGCATTGGGAAAGTCTCACAGAATGAATAATGGGATGACCTGCCCTCCCCACACACACACAAATGCATCACCTCACAGACTGAAGTCAATCTGACTGGTATGGTGTTCTTTTCTCTTGCATCCAGGTGGAGACAAGGCAGCTCTCCAGACAAGTAAGGGATTTGATGGAGAAAAACAATTGCATAATGGAAAGAAGCAATCGCATGGAGCAACTCCTGGTGAAGCTGGCGGAGAAGCAGGGCATCCACTTGGACCCAAATGTGGCAGAGAGGCCGGAAGAAGAAGAAGGAGCATAGTCTCAGGAGGATATCCACAGCTTTCCTTCACTATTACAATTCTAGTAATGAAAATAATTTACACTCTATGGTAGTTGAGAGGCATTCATTGAGGTGTGGGTTTGATTCAAACTCTTTTAATGCCCATGACCACTGCAAGTGTGATATAAGATTTATATTCTATAGCTATACATCAGAACGTTCCATGGCAGCTCCACAGATGGCAAGCAATTAATGACAGTTCAGCAATGCATGTTGTGTGAAGGATATTATTATGGACAGTAAGAATGGTATAGGATGCATAAGTATGTGCCATATATAAGCATATCAGGTCTATAATATCGATCGACTTTGCTAGAGATACATTATATAATATGTACACTCATAAGTTAATAGTTCATTGTATTAATTCAGACGCTATATAATGTATAAAAAATTATAATAAAGAATGATATTCTTAATTAAAATGATAGTACAATGAAATGACATTTTATGTGCAAGAACAAAATGTGAGGTAATAATGTATTAGGAATTTCATTCGAGAAACTATATATAACAATACTATGTAGAGAAGACATACTTCTTTCACCATCCATGAACACCTGTTGTTACGTTTGCATGTATGACTTCCACTCCATTTATACTCCTTTGATCGTGAGGTATACCATGTATATTATATAGGCTGTTTAGAAGCAGAATTCCTGCAATGCACCACTTATAATTACATCTGTCATATATATAATCAGTTAACTGAATTCCCAACTCAATCTTTTACTCCCCACCTAAAATACTTTAAATAAACTGATAAACTGGTCTATAGGATATATAGGAGATGAAAGGTTAATTTACCTCCCATGCACTTATATATAATTGTCATACACACTTCCACTTTCGCTTACCTCTCACTTCCATTATCATATTGTCTAATTCAATTTGTGATGAATGTTGTAAACTCAATTCTATATCACTCCATCATTCATGCAAATCATTTTGTCACCACTTCGCACAAAGAGTAATTTCCAACATTAATAATAATGACAACTTGCATTCACTAAATGCCAATATGCACGTGAGCACCACAAACCTACTGACAACAGTTATATTATTATAACCAGACCTATAGCAATAAGCATTAACTTTCTATGTAATCATTACATTATGATGTAACATTCTGAGTCGTGGTGCAATTAGTTCTAGTCAGTTATCGGTAACCAATGATGTCAATGGTGCAGCGTACACTATCATAGTGTGATCTGGGTGACTTCACGAAGATGGTCCTGCTTGCAGGCAGCCATATGTTGTCTGAGTTGGTGGACCAGGCATCCTGGTCATATGAGTGCACAGATATGTATTTGGCAAAGTGAATTCCATTGTGTATAGTGTAAATTTTTACATGGCTTGAGATGTGAGGCCTTGAATGGCCAATCTGAACATCAACAAATAATAGCACTTCTTTTGCAGTGGCAGGGACTGCCGCAGGTAGATGGAACGCTTGGATTCCTGTTGTTTGCAAACTCACACTTCCAAGGCTAGTTTTGACCATTGGTATCCATAGACCAGTGCCACATTCCTGTGGAAGGTTCATTTATAATATAATTATATTAGACATGGCAGTCAAGGTTTTATCCATAAGTATTGCACACTCAGTTGCACACATTGCATTGTTTTTGTTCATAATATTAGAGGCATTTTTGGCTAACTGGAAATAGTTCATCAGTTACAGTACAGGTACTGCTGTAACACATATTTGGAGCTAAAAACTCACACCAACTCAACCTACTTGTTGCCTTTGGTCACTGCTGGTGGCAAAGTTAGTTAGCTACAAGTTATGAATGCCTGTTAACTCCGCACACGCATGGGCATGCAGGCAGACACAAACAAACTGTGCACAATTATGCTTTATACTTTCCTTTTAATATTTGTCTTCATTATTGTATTGTATTGCTTGTGTATCTATATCTTATTCCCATTTAATTAATTAGATTTATACATTCCATCATTACTGTCACATCAACACCTGTCGCCACACTTTTTTCATACAGTCTGAGTATACTACTTAGCCATTCACTGATGAAGGTGGCTGCATATTCGACAAAACGTCCGACATATTGTGAACGTCTTTGAAGTAGTACATACCAAATGATCTAGAGTCATATATATATGCGTTTTCTATTCTCCATACTTCCCCCTCTTTTGGTGTTCTATTAATTACTAAACAACTCTTTCGGTACTCATGTGCATTAATATTTAGACATTGTTGCTGTATGTATCTGTTACAACACAAAAACACATTCCTGAAAATACAATTACAGACACACATTAGAACACACACACACACACACACACACACACACACACACACACACACACACACACACACACACACACACACACACACACACACACACACACACACACACAAGCACACACAAGCACACACACACACACACACACACACACACACACACACACACACACACACACACACACACACACACACACACACACACACACACACACACACACACACACACACACACACACACACACACACACACACACACACACACACACACACACACACACACACACACACACACACACACACACACACACACACACACACACACACACAGCTCACACAGACATTATTACTTTCAAAGTAAGATATATTAATGTAACCTATCATAGTCATGAGGTGCATCCTGCACATTATGAACTTCCTTGTGGCTCAGAGCACATTCACTGTAACTTCCTCTGGCCTCGGTTTAGTTCTAGCATCATCACACGATGCATGCAAATAATTTGCTAAGTAAGCCAAACTTACACTTTTCTTGAGGACTGCTAGCAATACCACCACTGCCAAGAAAGATAACTTGGTTGCCATGATTCACTTTCTTGCCACTTACTTGGCGTTGTTTTGATCTTCAAGTTTTGCTAAGGTATGTGGTATCAATCTTCAATTTGGCCTTATTTATAGCAATGTAATCGCGGCTGCCTTGTCGTGCACTAAGAGGAACAGGTCTCTCGACGATTCTGTCGCACGGGGGTCGATCTCGGTCGTGCACGGACACGGTCACTGAACTGAGCAACTCAATCACACCAAAAGAGCAACAATACAAGTCAGGGTGTGTTCATATATGCACGTACAAGTGTAAGTAACAATGGGACAATAAACTGGAGTACAATGGGGCCTACGCTAAGCATATTCATACGTTAATACAGGAAATAATAACATGTCATGTGACCTCCTGAATAATAATAAGGCAATCATGAATACTAGTAAGACAGCTCTGTTACATAGCTCCCCCCTTTGAAGAGTACGTCCCGGACTCTTGGTACTCTCAGATAGGAACCAGATCACCGAATCTGTCAGGGGGCTGGTGGTTACGACCAGGGTATCGTCGATGATGCTGATGTTGACTTTGGGGAAGAGGGGGAACAGGTGGCGATGGTTGGTCTGGTTCACTTCGTGCCGGAATATCTTCAGGCTCTACCACATCCAGTCTGGTGCCAGTAACTGGGGGTTCAGGTACAGGTTCCCCAGAGACACTGGTGTCCTCTGCTGGTAGACTGCCCTCTACGGCATCACCACAAGGTTTCAGCCGATTGAAATGAACCACTAGTCGTTTGTGAGGTGCCCGAAGTAGCTGGATCCGATAGGTACTGTCTGACAGCCTCTTGATGACACGATATGGGCCAGTCCATGGATGATGCAACTTCTTAGTAGTCCCTCCTGACAGTACTGTAGTGTGTAGCCAAACGTGGTCTCCAACCTGGTGCATATCCCCATGCACTCGTCTGTTGTAGAGTTGTCTCTGCACTTCCTGTTTGGCACCAGTGGTCTGGCGCACCCTCTCGTAAGCTGCTTCCAGGTTTCGTTTCAATCTAACGGCATACTCTGGAGTTGTCATCGGTGGACTCACATCTGTTTTGAAAACTAGGTCCAAAGGCAACTGTGCTCGTCGCCCAAACATCAGGAAGAAAGGTGTCTGTCCTGTTGATGCATGCACACTGGTATTGTATGCAAAACATACCTTCTGCAAGTGCCTTTGGGTGCTGCGAATCACTCAGTGTGAGGATTGTGACTGATTGGAAGCACCGGCTTTATCGTTGCATAGAACTGCAAATGTAAATTCTACTTCTGCAACTGAAAAAAGCACGTTGAACACATCAGAAAGGTTTCACACATTTCTGGTAGTCTTGAAAATAGCATGGCTGCTCTTCCACAGCTGGTTATCAGCTATAGCTTTGAAAACCACCCCCTACAATTGTATTATAACTCATTTGCATCTATAGGAGTGAGTTCTGCATTGATTCTCACGTCTGGACCAGGAAAAATCCTTGCATGGTAGCAAAGCAACCAGACAAACCTTGTTCCAAGAAAAGATGATCCAACCTATCACTGCAACGAAATGGTAGCAAATCTGACACAAACCATCCTTGCATTCACAAATGGCTCTCAGACTCAATGTGATTCAATGAGGCTGCACACAGGCTTCACTTGACCTGACTTGCAATTGGCTTCTGTCATAAACAGTTGGGTCAAAATTCCATTACACTCAGCTATTTTGACCTAGGTACATATAATTCAATAAGATTACACTCCAGGGAATCAACTGACCCAGTGTGTGTGGTTCAGTGAAAGTGCACAAAGATGTTTGACTGGCTGACATATATAATGTAGGTAATTATATGTGACCATCCATGGGAAAAGGGTTCGGATGGGTAAAATTTAGCAGAAAAACCATTTCTGCTGTTGTACATTCAGTATACCTTCATCTGTCAGATAATGTACACGGCAGAGTAAAAACAACCCCTACAATTGTATTATAACTCATTTTCATTTTTAAAAAGTGAGTTCCGCATCAATTCTCTCGGCTGGACCAAGAAAAGGCCATGCATGGTAGCAAAACAAGCGGACAAACCACATAAGAACCATCCTTGTGCTCACAAAAGGCTCTCTGACTTGTGTGTGATTCAATGAGGCTGCATGCATGCAGAGTGCTTCACTTCACCTG
>OX465041.1:2298823-2361716 GCA_949841015.1 Aplysina aerophoba
TGTGTGTGTGTGTGTGTGTGTGTGTGTGTGTGTGTGTGTGTGTGTGTGTGTGTGTGTGTGTGTGTGTGTGTGTGTGTGTGTGTGTGTGTGTGTGTGTGTGTGTGTGTGTGTGTGTGTGTGTGTGTGTGTGTGTGTGTGTGTGTGTGTGTGTGTGTGTGTGTGTGTGTGTGTGTGTGTGTGTGTGTGTGTGTGTGTGTGCCTACATGCGTATATACGTACTGTGTATGTGTCACATGAATGCTCTGCTAAACACCTCTATACAAAGTTCTATCCCATGGTAAGGCCTTTAAAGTTTAACTTCAAGCAGTACACCAGACGCTCCATGTGTGGATAGACGAGTCATTTGTGTTGAATATGAATACACGATGTGTCAAAGCTAGTTCACTATAATCATATGCATATACCGGGAGGCCCTTGCTAATCGGTTTACTGCTCTGCATGGTCATGTGTGGCTTAATTAATGAAGTCAAGATTTATACAGGACACTCAAATGCACACCTCCCTTGCACAAAAATGGCATTTGCTGCAAGTGTGTGTGTGTATGCTTGTGTCTGTATGCTTCGTTTTATGTTACATACACATGTTGTGTGCACTTTGTTTACTTGTTGTTCGTCACTCCTGTATTAGAAGGTAAATCAGAACCAAACGTGTGATCCGTTTGTCTAGTCTTGTTTGATACTGACATCCTGTGCAGGGAAGAACTTGATGCAAGTGTCAAAACGTGAGCTGCTGAAAATGGGTGCCTCCAGCGTCAAGCATGTCCAGGTGCTATGGAGGAGCATTGAGGAGCTGAGGGAGTACGAGGCTGGACTGGGGATACCTGATCTGGACGAGGGTCAGTCAGTGTTGGAGCATGTGTGGTTGTCGCCACTAATACACACGCGCACACACACTGTATCTGTACTGATGTATGTGTATCCACATTATGGAGCTGCAGTAATATGCTAAGCTACAGGGTACATAGCTATTGTCTCAGCTTTAATTGACTCTTTCATGCTGTGTCTCTCTCTTCTTTGATGCAGGTAATGAAGTTACCTTTCTCTAAACTGTAAATAAAGAATGGCATGTGACGTGTTTTGAGAGTCTGTATTGAGTGCAATGACGTCATATTACGTCATAATGGGGTAAAAATGGCGTCTGCTGTCAGTGTTTGGAATAGTTTATCCTTGTTATTGTGGCTATTGGGGACCGTACAGTCATTCTACTTTCCAGAATATGCGCCAAATGAGTTCAAAGCGGGCGACAGTTTATTTATAAAGGTTAGATATGACGTTGATCATGAACCAGCCGTGTAAATGAGCGCTGGGACTAGTGATGCGCGCGGCAATTGAGTGCTACCACTCACTGTCCACTGTGGTCTGTTCTGTGTACTATAAATGAGTTTGAGTGGATGGCACATACGAATGAAGGCGCTCCAAAGGCTATTAGCTGCCTAGCTAGCCCTGATCTGAACACTCATTAGACATTTCTATTGAGTTGCAGATCACCCGTACACCTGGGAAGGAAACTTTCTCTAGCTGTGATGCTAAAGTTGTGTAGCATTACACTACTACTGTAGCATTGCTTCCCAACTCCACCTACGGCCACCGGCTTGGTCCGTTCTTTCTTGTTCCGATCTTCTACCTGACCCGCATTCAGTCCATACTGTATAGTGAGATTCATGTTTGGATTGTTCATTTGTTTGAGTAGCACATGTACGTACATATGATTGTGTATTTAAGTCTATTTATTATACATACATACGTACCTTTCATTACGAAAGGAACTACTTGCTTGACAAGAAACTGAAGTGTCTCTGAATGCCTCCAACTGAATGATGAGAGTTGCTATTTACAGCCTGCTCCACATCACCAGTGCTGTGTTGTCGTACTTCCTGTATGACAATTAAAAAAACTGCATAAATTTAAACCGAGCGTGTTTAGATCGCTTTAGTGCTTCATTATACAGTAGGTTCATTTGTATGTTGTACTGTTTGTTGTGTCGTGAAGCCATTTCCAGGCTATCACATTGAGTTGCCAAGTTGTTGCTGCATGTGGGTGTGTCCAAGTCTTCTAGTAGGTGTGTCCAAGACCGCTGTCAGGACACCCCAAACCTATTCACTGTTGTTGCATTTCCCAATGCATTTTTGGGGTGCCCAAGGCGTCCTTAAATATTGTTTTCAGATTTAGGTTTTTGTATAGCTTCATGTTCATATGTTTGTATATGTAATATATATTTGTCACAAAATGGCGGCGCTTGGGTTTCCTTGAATTTACAAAGCTTTTACTCGCTTTGTCTTTACTTGCACTGACATTTGATCGAATGAGAAGTATTCAAGAACACGTCTTTATAATACTAAGCCAGCGCCAAGCCTGAGCAGGACATGTTTGAGAAGAAAAGGCTGGAAAAAGAACAGGTCCGATAACAAAATGCCAGTAACACAAAGACTGCTTCAGCTGTTAGCTTCAGTGCTATCCTCTCATGTGAGATTTTAGATTTTGGACAGTAGCTATCAGTTTGTGTGGATGGTATTATTCAGGGCAAGGCAACCGAATAGCGTATGGCTAGCTAGCTGGATTAGAACAGTTAGGTATCAGAGTACATGAAGCTGTGTAACTGCAAGGCTCTATCCTATGCTGTGCACCCAAGCACTTAGTCACTTTCCCATGCCATGCAATTGCCAACTTTCCAATGAGTGTGGATGTTCAGGCACAGTCTTCGTTCATATCTAAAACCCTGATGCAATCATGCTACCTCCGTGTGGTGCATCCGGGGGTCATTCTAGGACTTACGTAGAGTGATGCTAAATGGCATGACAAATGTGGACGCCTTTATAGCAAGTAGTTCGAGTTTGGGACGCCCCATCGCCAGCCCACATGTGTTTTTTAACTCAAAATACTTGTTTTCCTAGTGCTGGAGGATCTTCCTTAATTTCTGAGTGTGTGTGTGTGCGTGCGTGCATGCGTGTGTGCCCATGTCTGCATGCATACCTGTTACCCCTCTCACCCCTGACCCTCCTCCCTTGTGTGTTGTGGTCACAGGCTGGTAAGCTGACCAGTGTCAAGACGCAGCTACCCTACTGGTTCTACGACCTGCCCTACTGCGAACCAAAGCCAGAGAATGCCAAGCACAAAGCAGAATACAGTAGGGAGTACTTCACGGGATACAGGACTGTGAACACACCGTACAAGGTGAGGTTGGATTTCTAGATTGCATGAACACATGCATACTGTTCGTAATGTGTACAATGCTCTCACCCAACACAGATGTGCGTAGTAAGAGTGTTTGGTGATATGCTTTCCTGCTCAGGTGAAGGTGCTGCAACCAGTGGACTGTGCGGTGGTGTGCTCTCGGACTGAGCTATCTGAGCAGGAGACCAACCAGTTTGTGGAGAAGATTGCTGATGACTATACAGCCCACTTGTAAGACTCTGCTAAGCACACTTCTACACACACACACATTCACACACACACACACACACACACACACACACACACACACACACACACACATGCACACACTCGTACATACACGTTTTACTGCTCAAGGTAATTATGATTACACATACATGTACGAATGTATACATTATGAGCCACTGTGTGTGTGTGTGTCTAATATCATAATGCTATGGTATTGGCAGTGTGTGACGATAAGTATTTATGAAGTATTATTTTGGCAAAGGTTCCCCCACCCCAAGTTTTATAGAAATGATTTATACAAGTCAACAATTGTACCCTTAACCTTCCACCTTGTGTTGAGGATTAGAAAGAGCAACTTGTATGTACGTAAATGGCAAGAGAAGGATTCGCCAATGTGAAGTGGTGGGTGTGAGGATTGCATCTCAGACATTTTAGAGAGCTGTGCTCGTTTTCTAAAAAGTGTTATGCCGACAAGTCACTCACATCTCACAGTGTATTCTGGCAGTTTCTCATTTCTGCTTGTCTTTTCAAAATAGTGAATAGTAGAATGATGCATAATTGCATTTGTGTGTGTTTGTGTGCGTGCATGTGTGTGCAATGTGTGCATGCCCCCCCCTGCGTGTTATACCTTATATGTATGTATGTCCCCGCCTGTGCACAGGTTGCTGGACAACCTCCCCGTGGCCACCGTCTTCACCAATGTGGAATCCGGGGAGAAGCAGTATGAGGACGGGTTCAGAGTTGGTTTTGTGTCTGAGGAGAAGCTGTACCTCAACAACCACCTGCACTTTGTGGTGGACTACCACAGCGTCCCGGACGAGGAGGGGGAGGGGGAGGTGCACCGGATTGTGGGGTTCCAGGTAGTGGCCCAAAGGTGGGCGGGTCAGGGTGGGTGGAGTCAGGCATAACTGATGTATACAGTGTGTGTGCATATTGCATTGTGACTGACACACACATTCATGTTCATACAGGCACACACATCACACACATCCACACTACTTCCATTCGCAGTCTTGTGTAGCCAGTCCGGTTTCCGCTGTTTCAGTTCACATTTCACACTCACGAATCGTTCTTTCAGAGTGTGAGCACAAATGGAAATGGCAGATTACAGGCTGCCTGACACTAATCCACAACTAGCCAACTTGTGCATTGTCTAATGTGCATTTTCAGAATTGTACTACGTGTCTGTCTGTCTGTCTGTGTGTATTAGTATTGCTTTTGAGAGTCAGAAGCTGAGTGAGAATGGAGGGAGTTGCAAGCTGTCTACAGAACCTGGTGTCTGTACACTCACACCTGCTGGTTAGTAATACATGTACTTATTGTGTGTGCTTACGTATGTGTGTGTGTGTGTGTGTGTGTGTGTGTGTGTGTGTGTGTGTGTGTGTGTGTGTGTGTGTGTGTGTGTGTTGTAGTATGTACATATGTACGTATCCAAAGTGTCAATATGATTGTGTGTGTTGTATGGCACCAAATTTTCAACAAGCACAATTTTTGTGGATTGGCCTTTCCAAAGTTTCCCCTGAAGTAATTTTCGTGGATGGAGAGCCCAGTGCTCTTTTGCAGTGTTAGTATGTGATATAATTGTAGTTGTATGGTATAGTGTGTATATTATACATATAAGCTAGGTGTAGCTCCGAGTACATTTTTAGTTATTTCAAAATGGAGCTCGCCGTGGTTGACAGTTGCGTATGAGGTCACCATATTTCCAAGCTCTTCTCGTGTCTTTGTAATGTATGGGAGAAGGATTTTTGCAATGTACGCTGTCATTGTCCTCTCATTTGACCAATGGTTCCCACAATGGATCATGTGCCAATCATGTGGGAAGCTGATTGTAGGAAGACACCAAACAGTTTCACCCTTGTAGATTCGCTATGGAGGAGGGAAGGCACCTGTAAGTGATGCGGCAAAGACAGCTGTTATCTGTCATTTATCATCGACCCCTACAATCTCCACTCTTGATCCTTCCTTTTTAATGGTCCATGACCCCACTGGTACGTACATAGTGGATGCCAGTTTGGTCCCAGTTAATGATTAGATCAAAAGGGATTTAATCCATGATGCTAGCCCCAGTGTTTAGCAAGAGAGGTATATCCACCAATGCTGTCCTTGCTCTTCACAATCCCTTAAGCACACCTTATAGCTACGGCTGTGTTCACTATAGCACCATGTGCCCTGAGAGCAACCAAATATGGCCTAACCTGCATCTCCAGCTGTTCTCCTAACAGGTAAGGACGACCTCTCTTCTTTTCGGGTAAAGCCTTTATGTCAAGGTCACCAACATCAACGCTGCACTTGCTCTTTATCTCTGCAGTGTACACACTCTTCCACGTGCGAACGCAGCTTTCCTTGAGATCGGGATACTTCTTAGCAAAAAGGCAGATAGTTTGGTGTTACGTACACAGTATATTGTTTAATGCGTATGTATATACGTATGTTTAATGTATGCGCATATGTCTATATGTACATACTGTACGTGTGTGTCCGTCCATATGCATTGGTATTTCTGTACAAAGTGAGTTGCACACGTGATTGTGCAGTACTCAAGCAGACAGAGCAGATGATCACCCCTTCCCCCCTCCATCTCTCACCTGGCATATGCTCCTTCATGCAGAGGAAAATATAGTGTTGTTCACATATTCTGTGGAGTGGGTGAAGTCAGACGTGGCATGGGCCTCTCGTTGGGACACCTACCTCCGGATGAGTGACGTGCAGGTCAGCTGGAACCACTGTCCCCTGCTGCATCCCTCTGTAGAGGATTTTCACAATTAAGTAATACACTGGAACCTCTCTATAGAGGACACCACTGTGACCCAGCTGGCTGTCCTGTATAGAGAGGTGTCCCTAATTCAGAGGTAGATTTGTATACAGCTCTATGTGGTTGGGACTGCACAAAGTGTCCTCATTAGAGAGGTACCCCTTATTCAGAGTGTCCTTTATATAGAGGTCCCACTGTACACCTTTACATACGTACTGTACGTAGTCACTCTTGTAACTCCTCACCATCTTCCACTCCCCCTCCCCGCCACCACACCTCCCCCTCCCTCCCAATCCGACAGGTGCACTGGTTTGCCATCTGCAACTGTGCGGCCATCGTCCTCTTCCTCTCTGGCATCTTTGCACTCCTGGTACTCATTCTGGTCAGGACCCTGCATATGGACATCGCCACATACAACAGGATTACAAACAAAACGGACTGTGTGAGTTGCACTTAGACTGCATCACTGGCCGCTGAGCTCCATTCACTCAGATACTGGTACTGTAGTGGATTTGTTTCAGCCTCTGTGTTGGTTGCCTCCCAGGAAAATACCCCCACACATGAATGCACACACCTGTCCTGTCCTGTCCTGTTAAAAAGCTGCCGTACACGGCCACACTTGCCCAAAAGGGCAGCAAGTCTCTTTTTACATACGTTCTTCAGTGGCATCAGAGTTCTGACATACATCTCTGGACTACTAATCCCCCTCTGCTCCTAAACCACCTTTGGCACTGTGAACACTGTGCTGCACCTCGCTTTTGTCTCTTGTCCACACATTTGTGTCTGCTTGTCACAGTGGATGCATGTGCCTGTGACGTCCTTGCCTACAGTTCTATAGCCCCACCCAGCACCAGGCTCTCCATCCTGCTCTTGACCTACTTGCCTCTGCATACCATTCATGTTCATTGCTGAGGTTCCTTCTTGCCACATCCATCCATTTCTTCCACGGCCCACATCTGGGTCTGGATTATGGTAGCCAACTGAACAGCATCATCTTTGGCAGCCTGTGTTCGGGCATCCTCACTAAGTGGCCAAGCCACTCCAATCTCCTTTTCTGCACCTTGTCACTGACAGTCTCTGCATCTCCTCCTCACCTCTGTCTTTGTAATGCGCTCTGACCACTGCTTTCTGTTGGAGATGCCTTAAGATGGTCCAGATGCACCTATGGAGGAATGTGTTCAGCTGGTTCTCATGTTACCTGAATGGGATCCATCACTCTGCGCGCATGCACACACTCACACACACACACACACACACACACACACACACACACACACACACACACACACACACGCACACACACATGCGTGCGCATGCACAATAAGCACACATGTACATATTACTAACCAGCAGGTGTGAGTGTACAGGTACCATTGTCAGAAGTCAATAATCAGTAGTCGAGTGGTCCACTTCAGACTGTACATGTGGTGTAAGGGTAAGGAAGTATGGGTCTGTGTTGTACCTACTCTGTCTGTGGTCTTGTCTCTCCATTTGTACTTGCAGGATGGCACAGTTGCAGAGACAGGTTGGAAGTTAGTCCATGGTGTTGTGTTTCGCCACCCAAACCACCCCATGCGGCTCTGGGTCTTCCTCGGTTTAGGGATACAGATATTCTGCATGGTCCTCATTATGCTAAGTGAGGGGGAAGGGGGAGGGTGTGAGGTGGAGGGATGAGGCATGAGTGTCAAGGGTAAAGTTGTGAGTGGAGGTGGGGATGAACGATAGTGATTAAAAATGCCATGCTGTACGCGTGTGTATCGAGTGTAAAAGCACTACTCGTGCGTGTAAAAATGGCTGACATGCTAAATATCAACTATTTGTATTAAGCGAAAGTTGTATGTCAGGCACGGTCTTGAAGAACGAGTTAGCTGTGCGAAAGACACAGATGACGAGTTTGAAAGCATTATCTCAACTGACGAATCTTCAGTTCAAATGAGAAGGCATAGCCAAATAATGGGTGTAAAGATTGGGAAGGAAGGCAATTGAAACCACATGCCAAGCAACAAACAATGGATGCTGCACTTCACATTGAGATTTTGCGAGGATTCCTCTTACAATTTATTGAAGAGAAATTTCAGGGATCTGGTTATCGATTTATGCAGGACAACGATCTGAAACACACGAGTAAGAAGGCAAAGAATTTCATGAGCAACAGTGAATCAATTGGTGGCCCACCCCAGCAAACAGCGCAGACGATAACCCTATTGAACGAGTGTGAAGGGAACTCAAATACTACAGTGCTCAGCGTGTGAAGTGTTTGTCACAGAAAGAGAATTTGTCTTTTCTGTAAAGAAAGGATGACAGCAGCAAAGTGTGCTAAGTACATTGCCTATACCCATGATGTTCTTTCAGAAATAATTGAGGAAGAAAGAGGAAGTACAGGAGAGTGACTGACTGAAGTTTGATTACCATTTACTAAACTGACTCTTATTACTGTTACTTTACCATAAATTATTCTTATTATCTTTTTTGTGTCTATATACATTTTTATTGTTACAGTCAGTCATTTGTCATCTGGTGAGTTCACAGAATTGGTATATGCAAGCACTTATTCAATGTACAGTACCACTACAGGATGTTGTAATAAAAAAGCTGACGGGACAAATGTTCCTAAAACAACATGGCTACTGTTTTTTTTGAACGTTTTAACTGCCTACAACTGCTGTCTATAGCAATTCTATATATTCTCCAGTGGTCTTCTGTCTATCCTGGCCTGACGGGGTAGACAGAAGAGAAAGCATCCTTTACTGCCTGTTGATCTTGCCTGCATCCTTTGACTCCAATCACTTCACCGCAATCTGGTTAGCTTTCCTTGGCATTTCGCACCGCAAGGTAGACAGACGATTTGTGTCATTTGCACGTTCGAAAGTTTTCAGCTACATTAGCACTGCGGCAAGTGTTAACAGTGTGCATGTACATTCTTACTTGCACGAGTAAAAAAGGTACACACAGGAACCACATGCACGCTACACGCGATTTTCTGGCTACAAATCTTAAATCAGTACTGAAGCTGTTCAGTTGTGTTCACTGGACACAGGAGAGGAGTGTGTGTGTGCTGCTACATGCGTATGTACACAGTGGATACATCGGATGGACTTGTGGCTCGTGTTTTGTGCATATGTACACATGTGCTTTTTGAGTGTGTCTGTCAGTCCCTCCACTCTCTTCCCCCTTCCCACTTCTCTCTTCCTACTGTCATCACTCTCCTCTCTTCTTTCTCTCTCCACACCCTCCCTCTCCCCTCATCTCCCTCTCCCGTCCCCTCCCTCCCCTGTTTGCAGTATTTGCCATATTTGGTATACTCAGTCCGACCTTGCGTGGTGCCCTCATGGCAGTAGCCGTTGTCCTCTTCATGTTTATGGAGCTAATTGCTGGCTACAGTGCTACCCACATGTACCGCACTTTGAAGAGCACCCACTGGAAGCGTGCTGCCGGGCTCACGGCTAGTTTCTACCCTAGAGTGGTGTTTGGTGTCGGATTCTTCCTCAACTTCTTCATCTGGGACAACCACTCCTTTGGAGCTGTGAGTCAGCGGGGAGGCATGCTTTGTGGGATGCTGGTTGGTAAGGAGAGGAGAAAGGATTCTGTGGGCTAGATGTGTACCTTCCCCTCTCCTCTCCTTCTCGCCCTCTCTTCTTCCATTTCTTCCTTTACTCTCCCATCCCATCCCATCCCAACTCCCCCTCCCTAGGTACCCTTCACCACAATGCTGGCCCTGCTGACCATGTGGTTTGGCATATCATTCCCACTCATGTTCATCTTTTTATACATCTTCTTTGGCATCCTTAGACAGCGTAAAAAGCACCCAGTGAGGACCTATCTGTTCCCCAGACAGATTCTAAATCAACTGTGGTATTTCACTGCAATTTTTAGGTGTGTGTGTCACAGTGTGGGTGTGGGTATTGACTCAAGGTGCCATGGTTTGGTATGTACATCTCTATAGTCGACACCATTGGGACCCACCTGGCTGTCCTGTACAGAGAGGTGCCCGTAATTCAGTGGTAGATTTGTACACAGCTCTATGTGGTTCGGTCTGCAGACAGTTTCCTCAGTAGAGAGGTGTCCTTCATTAGGAGTCTCCTTTATAGAGTGGTTCCTCTGTATGTGCGTACATATTAGGGGTCAAGCGAATAAATGAATAGTCAAATATTTATTCATTAGCGTAATATTCAAAGAACACATTGAATATTTGTGTAGCCATCAAAATGGCTGCTAAACTTGATCAACTAATTTACCAACAGACCCTTCGGGAGTGAACTCTATATTCATAAATGGAGCTGACTTTTCTTGATGAAGTGAGGGCTTCTCAGCTGGCTCAGGCATGAGAAAGGGGTAGTTCTCTAATACCAGCTTCACAGCAGAGTTGATGGTCCTTGCTCTGTCATCACGTGTATGTATGACAGAGCAAGGAGCATCACCACCAGACAGGACAACTTGAAGAACGAAGAGTGCCACCTCACTGAGGTGCTGAAGCAGAATGGTTACCCCAGCGCCTTCGTCCGCTCCTCATCTATTCCTTCCAGGTGAGATGTGGAGATCACCGAGGCACCACTGCTGGAGGAAGGATGCAGACCCCCACTGGTGATGCTTCCCTACACGGAAGGAGTCAGTGAAGACATCAGAGCGGTCTGCAGGAAGTTCGGCCTGAAGGACACCCTGGCGATGGAGAAGAGGTCCGAGGTGGTATATCAAATCCCCCGCAGCTGTGGCAAGAAGTACATTGGGGAGACAGTGAGGAGGCTCGAGACGAGGATGAAGGAGCACCAGGATGCATGCCAGAGGGGAACACTGGAGAAGTCGGCCCTTGCAGAGCATGCACGGGAGAACCACCATCCAATCAAGAGAGAGGAGGCCACAGTGATTGGCCAAGCTAGGACCCACAAGGAGCTGTTGCTGAAGGAGGCAATACACATTCGACTGCAACACCCCTATCTCAACAGGGATGGCGGGCTGGAACTGCCTGGATGTTGGATGGCCGCCTTGAAATGCACAGCAGCCAGGGTCCACCGGAGGCAACCCCCAACTTCTGGTGACACCACTTGAGGCGACTTCCGGTGACAGTGCATGATGAGATGCTAGGCTATAAATATGGTAAGTGCTCGTGCTAGCTTCGCCCTGAAGAAGGCCAGAGCATCTGGTCGAGACGTCGGCAAGGTTTCAACCCTGTTGTGAAGCTGGTACTAGGGAACTACCCTTTCTCCTGATTTGAACAAGAACATTGATTAACATTAACTTTTACCATTAGTTGTCACTTTAGTCATTGTTTACATAACCTTGTACGACTTATCCTTTGTTCTAATAGGTGCAAGCCACAAAACGCAAAAGAATGCGGACGAAACAAATAGTCAAATGTTCTTTCCTTGGAAGCAACAAATAGTCAACTTCAATTTGTGATGTTTTTCAACCCTTAGTACGTATGTACGCATGCATAGCAGGCTGTATAGTGTGTGAGTTTGTAATGTACGTAGTGTTTATCTTTCATGAAACAATCGTAGAAACAAGCAATGGCTTTTCTGGTCTGAGCATAGAGCAAACAGAATTGATATGATGTGTGTTTTCCAGAATGCAAAGGCCTACACAGCTAGACAGACGCATCATGAACTATTTGCAAGCGCTAGCCAACTGTTTTACGTAGGTGTGATTCCATTAGGCATGTCCAGACCTGTTTGTAATACCATCCCACTCCCTGTCTGGTAGTCTACTGCAGGCCACTGCAGTGGTGGTGTTCAGTGGGAAACTGGTTTACTGGTGGAGTTGATGGGTTGTGCTTGTCTCTTTCCCGCAGTTTATACTTGTCAGGCCTTCTGCCTTTTGTAGCCGCCTTCATTGAGCTCCTCAATATTCTGTCTGTAAGTCTGCACTGTTCATGGCCATACGCACACAACACACACACACACCATCCATCCATATCCTGCCTTCACTCCATGGCAATATGAAGGAGTGGTACAGGCCAAACAAATCATGAGGTCTACCTTCAACCAAGAAACTCCTCTTCCCCAAGCTTAAGCTTTTCTCCCGATACCTCATCAAGCCCCGGTGCTTTTCCATTCCTCAGCTGTGAGATGGCAACAGCAGTTTCCTCCTCTTACAGATTGACACAGTTCCTCGCTGTTTGGAACATGAGAACCATTCTCAGGACTCGGAACAATGACAGACAGTGCCTCCACAGTTGCCTCACAGACATTAACACCACAATTAACAACCTCAGCAAAGTGGTCAGCCCAGCAGTGAAGCTTGTCGACATCTCTTGTGAGGTCACTCCCATCCCTTGCAGACGATGAAGTTGCTGAAGGCTTTGAACAGTGACTCCTCAGCAACCTCAACTCTTTAATGAGTGGCTCACCATGGCCAGACTGCTTTGCAGCCCAGGCACATCTTTCTGCCCCTGCTGCGCAAGCACTCTGCTAAGTATTGCTAGCCTTCTCAGTAGCGACCTTAGTCAACTTGCACAAACGTTTGTATTCGATCTTTGCAGTGCATGATTGCTTCCCAGCATTGCAAAGACATAGCCAAGCATCCTTCTTCTTTTTTGACAAGTTGCGAGGCTCATCTGATACCCAATCAGCCTCCTGCTTCCTCGACTATTCAGAGGGAGTTCCATGTGCTACACAAATGGCAGCTTTATGAGCTAACCACGCTGGTTCTACCCCGCTGTGCTCTTTGACACTGTCAACTGTGCTAGGCAGTGTCTTGAAGACTGACTAGAGATTGCAGTTAATTCAATAGTCTGCCGAAGGGGAGCTCTTGGCGACGACACTTAGCCTTGATTTTCAATCGCAGGAGAACACTGCAAGCTCATAGTCGAATTCATGGTAGACAGAACGATACACTCAGGTGTCAAGAAGACTGGAACTAAAACAACTGTTCCCAATCCCCCACACTGATGACCATATCTTTGGGTGGAATGGAGGAAAAAGCAGCTTGAAGTTAATCATGAAAGCCATTAGATGGCTCATTAGTTTCTGACAGACATGGTTTGCTCGATGCATACGTATATGGCGATGTGAGAAGCAAATGACGAGAGTTTTCAGACGAATGTGAATGATGTGTTCAGAAATGGGGTTAAAGACACTACCACCTGAAGACTCCCCTGAGGAGACAGCAGCAGGGGTCACAGCTATGGACGTGGCTGTCAGGTGTCATAGAGTGAAGTATGGATGTTGACTGTACTTTGGCTGTACCATGCCCTCAGACAGAGCCAATAGATCGATCTTCTTCTCATTCATGGTCTTGATGGCAGCAAGAAGTTTGGCACTCTGATCACTGAGAGTCCCTAACATTCGGACATTCCAACATGCAATTCTGGTCCTTGACTTGGCATGAAGAAATTCACAAGAAGCTGATGATTTCTTGGCTTTGCAGGCTTTGAGTTTCTGTACACACTGCCTGCGGGTCTACATGGTAGAGCATGGAGCGCCAGTCCATCTGACCCACGTCGTGTGATTAGTAAGGCCAATGTCTGGCCAGGTAGCCAGGGATCACTATGAGGAGGTTGCACGACTTTGATCCCCCCAACACATACATGCACACACACACATGCACGCACACACACACACACACACACACACACAAACACACACACACAAGCACACACACACACACACACACACACACACACACACACACACACAAACACTCACACACAAGCACACACACACAAACACACGCGCAAGCATGCACATGCACCTTGGATCTTGAACCTATCAAGCCGTCCATCGTGAGATGACAACAGTACATATCCTGGGGCACGTAGCCAAGCCCCATCACATTACAGTGTACGTATGTACCTCTGCAATACAACCACATCTTTATAACACCCTTGCAATTATTACTGGCCCACACATGGCTGCCTCGGACATACTGCACTACACTTTTGGTGTGGATGCATGATCTGTATGGTCTGCGTTTTTGGGCTGGTTGTATGTGTTTGTGTGTGTCCTTCCTCTGTACCATTCTTTTCCTCCCTCACCTTCCACCCCCTCCCTCCTTCTCCTCCCCCTCCATCCTCCTCCCTAGGACATCTGTGAGAACACGTTCCACTGCCTGTTTGGTTTCATCTTCCTCTTCCTGATGCTTCTGTTACTTATTTGCTCAGAGGGGGCCATTTTCATGATCTACCTCCAGCTATGTAGAGCGGTGGGTGCGGGGGCAGACGCTGCACATGCATCCATAGACACTCACTACATGCTTATGTACATACAGGTGAAAAACAACTGTGCATACACGCACACATGCACATTGCATTGTGCATGCACTGTAGCACTCGTATATACATACAAAGCACTCTTTTGTACACATTCCTAAGCTACGTAGCTCCTTGTGTCTGCTAAGCTGACCACTTTACTTGCAGGTCTGTGGAAGGGTTGGTGCTGAATAGGACTCACTACACTCGGTACATACGTACTTACGTACAGTATGTATAGGGGGAATGTCGTATGCCCAAGTGCACTCACACAAGCGCTTATGCATGCGCAATACTCATACACATCTTTTGTACACCTCCGTAAGTGCATAGTTCGTCGCTGCTAAATTGACTACGTACACTTCTATGCTTGTGTTGCTTACATGGTTTGTTTCCTGTACCACCCCCTGCCCTCCCCCTCCCCCTCCCCCTCCCCCTCCCCTCCCATCTCCTGTCCCAGAACTACCGCTGGTGGTGGAAGTCCTTCTTCCTCTCTGGGTCGTGTGCCTACTACGTCTTGGGTGTCTGCAGTCTGCTCCATGACCAGAGTGAGTGGGAGGCACAGGGGGTGGGGCATGTGGTCTCTCTCTCTCTCTCTCTGTGTGGTGTGTGTGTGTGTGTGTGTGTGTGTGTGTGTGTGTGTGTGTGTGTGTGTGTGTGTGTGTGTGTGTGTGTGTGTGTGTGTGTGTGTGTGTGTGTGTGTGTTCGCAGTTGGTACAAAAGCTGAATGAGTAGGCCAGAAGGGTGACAGGTCTGCAGCCATCAGGTCTGGTATTTGGAAGGGTGAAATTACAGCTTTTGCTTGGTTGCAAGTCTAGCCATACTTGTGAACCATACACCACTGGGGAGAGTAAAAATAAAAAAAACTTGTGTAATTTTTCTCCTAGGTGTTAGCGCACTTACCAGTGTTTGACACTGATTGTTCTCACATGCTAGCCACCTAGAAATTACCAAGCGTAGAGGTGGGGAATCTTGCAGCCAAGAGTCATGCAGATGTGGAGATAGGGCTGGTGTCCCCGCTGCCAACGGGACCACCAGACTTGTTACCTCCTGCTGGCTCACCCCCTGTGGGCCACGTAGCCAGTTCTGGCTGTGGTAATACAAGTACAAGTGCAAGTACAAGTGTGTGTGTGTGTGCGTGTGTATGTATTTCATGCCCCCTCCCTACACCTCCCCAATTTTATACGTATGCAGTTGGAGATTGAAGACTTAATCCCCACATTGCTCTACTTTGGCTACACCTCGATAATGGTGTTTGGCTTCTGGCTCCTCACCGGATCCATTGGGTTCTACGCAACCTACTATTTCAACTGCAAGATATACGCCGCAGTGAAGCAGTGCAAGAAAGAACTTGATGCAAGAGTCGAAACGTGAGCTAATGAAGATGGGTGCCTCCAGCCTCAGCATGTCCATGTGCTATTGAGGAGCATTGAGGAGCTGAGGGAGTACGAGGCTGGACTGGGGATACCTGATCTGGACGAGGGTCAGTCAGTGTTGGAGCATGTGTGGTTGTCGCCAATGGGAGGCGTGCACAAGCACACACACTGTAACTATAATGATGTACGTATGTGTATCCACATTATGCAGCTGCAGTAATATGCTAAGCTACAGGGTACATAGCTATTGTCTCAGCTTTAGTCAACTCTTTCATGCTGTCTCTCTCTCTTCTTTGATGCAGATAAATGAAGTTACCTTTCTCTAAAGTGAAATAAGAACAGTGGCATGTGACGTGTTTTGCTGTTGTGAGCGCAATTGCGTCATATTACGTCATAATGGGGTACCGGTGTGCCCGCGTAAGTAAAAATGGCGTCTGCTGTCAGTTTTCGGAATAGTTTATCCTTGTTATTGTGGCTATTGGGGACCGTACAGGCATTCTACTTTCCAGGAGTTGCGCCAAATGAGTTTAAAGCGGGCGACAGTTTATTTATAAAGGTTAGATATGACGTTGATCATGAACCAGCCGTGTAAATGAGCGCTGGGACTAGTGATGCGCGCGGCAATTGAGTGCTACCACTCACTGTCCACTGTGGTCTGTTCTGTGTATTATAAATGAGTTTGAGCGGATGGCACGTACGAATGAAGGCACTCCAAAGGCTATTAGCTTCCTAGCTAGCCCTGATCTGAACACTCAATAGACATTTCTATTGAGTTGCAGATCATCCGTACACCTGGGAAAGAAACTTTCTCTAGCTGTGATGCTAAAGTTGTTAGATCCAGACCTACTGTAGCATTGCTTCCCAACTCCACCTACATGCAGCCACCGGCTTGGTCCGTTCTTTCTTGTTCCGATCTTCTACCTGACCCGCATTCAGTCCATACTCACGGTATAGTGAGATTCATGTTTGGATTGTTCATTTGTTTGAGTAGCACATGTACGTACATATGATTGTGTATTTAAGTCTATTTATTATACATACATACGTACCTTTCATTACGAAAGGAACTACTTGCTTGACAAGAAACTGATGTGTCTCTGAATGCCTCCAGCTGAATGATGAGAGTTGCTATGTACAGCCTGCTCCACATCACCAGTGCTGTGTTGTCGTACTTCCTGTATGACAATTACAAACACTGCATAAATTTAAACCAAGCGTGTTTAGATCGCTTTAGTGCTTCATTATACAGTAAGTTCATTTGTATGTTGTACTGTTTGTTGTGTCGTGAAGCCATTTCCAGGCTATCACATTGAGTTGCCAAGTTGTTGCTGCATGTGGGTGTGTCCAAGTCTTCTAGTACGTAGGTGTGTCCAAGACCGCTGTCAGGACACCCCAAACCTATTCACTGTTGTTGCATTTCCCATTGCATTTTTGGGGTGCCCAAGGCGCCCCTTAAATATTGTTTTCAGATTTAGGTTTTTGTATGGCTTCATATTCGTATGTTTGTATATGTAATATATATTTGTCACAAAATGGCGGCGCTTGGGTTTCCTTGAATTTACAAAGCTTTTACTCGCTTTGTCTTTACTTGCGCTGACATTTGATCAAATGAGAAGTATTCAAGAACACGTCTTTATAATACTAAGCCAGCGCCAAGCCTGCGCAGGACATGTTTGAGAAGAAAAGGCTGGAAAAAGAACAGGTCCGATAACAAAATGCACGTAACACAAAGACTGCTTCAGCTGTTAGCTTCAGTGCTATCCTCTCATGTGAGATTTTAGATTTTGGACAGTAGCTATCAGTTTGTGTGGATGGTATTATTCAGAGCAAGGCAACCGAATAGCGCTAGCTAGCTAGCTGGATTAGAACAGTTAGGTATCAGAGTACATGAAGCTGTGTAACTGCAAGGCTCTATCCTATGCAGTGCACCCAAGCACTTAGTCACTTTCCCATGCCGTGCAATTGCCAACTTTCCAATGGGTGTGGATGTTCAGGCACAGTCCTGGTTCATATCTAAAACCCTGATGCAATCATGCTGCCTCTGTGTGGTGCATCCGGGGGTCATTCTAGGACTTACGTAGAGTGATGCTAAATGGCATAACAAATGTGGACGCCTTTACTAGCAAGTAGTTCGAGTTTGGAACACCCCATCTGCGCCCCATGTGTTTTTTAACTCAAAATACTTGTTTTCCTAGTGCTGGAGGATCTTCCTTAATTTCTGAGTGTGTGTGTGTGTGTGTGCGTGTGTGCCCATGTCTGCGTGCATACCTGTTACCCCTCTCACCCCTGACCCTCCTCCCCTGTGTGTTGTGGTCACAGGCTGGTAAGCTGACCAGTGTTAAAACGCAGCTCCCCTACCAGTTCTACGACCTGCCCTACTGCGAACCAAAGCCAGAGAATGCCAAGCACAAAGCAGAATACATGAGGGAGTACTTCAGGGGATACAGGACTGTAAACACACCGTACAAGGTGAGGTTGGATTTCTAGATTGCATGAACACATGCATACTGTTCGTAATGTGTACAATGCTCTCACCCAACACAGATGTGCGTAGTAACAGTGTTTGGTGATATGCTTTCCTGCTCAGGTGAAGGTGCTGCAACCAGTGGACTGTGCGGTGGTGTGCTCTCGGACTGAGCTATCTGAGCAGGAGACCAACCAGTTTGTGGAGAAGATTACTGATAACTATACAGCCCACTTGTAAGACTCTGCTAAGCACACTTCTACACACGCACACACACACACACACACACACACACACACACACACACACACACACACACACACACACACACACACACACGCACACGCACATGCACACACTCGTACATACACGTTTTACTGCTCAAGGTAATTATGATTACACATACATGTACGAATGTATACATTATGAGCCACTGTGTGTGTGTGTGTCTAATATCATAACGCTATGGTATTGGCAGTGTGTGACGATAAGTATTTATGAAGCATTATTTTGGCAAAGATTCTCCCACCCCAAGTTTTATAGAAATGATTTATACAAGTCAACAATTGTACCCTTAACCTTCCACCTTGTGTTGAGGATTAGAAAGAGCAACTGGTATGTACATAAATGGCAAGAGAAGGATTCGCCAATGTGAAGTGGTGGGTGTGAGGATTGCATCTCAGACATTTTAGAGAGCTGTGCTCTTTTTCTAAAAAGTGTTATGCCGACAAGTCACTCACATCTCACAGTGTATTCTGGCAGTTTCTCATTTCTGCTTGTCTTTTCAAAATAGTGAATAGTAGAATGATGCATAATTGCATTTGTGTGTGTTTGTGTGCGTGCATGTGTGTGCAGTGTGTGCATGCCCCCCCCCCCCCTGCATGTTATACCTTATATGTATGTATGTCCCCGCCTGTGCACAGGTTGCTGGACAACCTCCCCGTGGCCACCATCTTCACCAATGTGGAATCCGGGGAGAAGCAGTATGAGGATGGGTTCAGAGTTGGTTTTGTGTCTGAGGAGAAGCTGTACCTCAACAACCACCTGCACTTTGTGGTGGACTACCACAGCGTCCCGGACGAGGATGGGGCGGGGGAGGTGCACCGGATTGTGGGGTTCCAGGTAGTGGCCCAAAGGTGGGCGGGTCAGGGTGGGTGGAGTCAGGCATAACTGATGTATACAGTGTGTGTGCATATTGCATTGTGACTGACACACACATTCATGTTCATACAGGCACACACATCACACACATCCACACTACTTCCATTCGCAGTCTTGTGTAGCCAGCCCGGTTTCCGCTGTTTCAGTTCACATTTCACACTCACGAATCGTTCTTTCAGAGTGTGAGCACAAATGGAAATGGCAGATTACAGGCTGCCTGAGACTAATCCACAACTAGCCAACTTGTGCATTGTCTAATGTGCATTTTCAGAATTGTACTACGTGTCTGTCTGTCTGTCTGTGTGTATTAGTATTGCTTTTGAGAGTCAGAAGCTGAGTGAGAATGGAGGGAGTTGCAAGCTGTCTACAGAACCTGGTGTCTGTACACTCACACCTGCTGGTTAGTATTACATGTGCTTGTTTGTGTGTGTGTGTGTGTGTGTGTGTGTGTGTGTGTGTGTGTGTGTGTGTGTGTGTGTGTGTGTGTGTGTGTGTGTGTGTGTGTGTGTGTGTGTGTGTGTGTGTGTGTGTGTGTTGTAGTATGTACATATGTACGTATCCAAAGTGTCAATATGATTGTGTGTGTTGTATGGCACCAAATTTTCAACAAGCACAATTTTTGTGGATTGGCCTTTCCAAAGTTTCCCCTGAAGTAATTTTCGTGGATGGAGAGCCCAGTGCTCTTTTGCAGTGTTAGTATGTGATATAATTGTAGTGGTATGGTATACCTTATAGCTACAGCTGTGTTCACTATAGCACCATGTGCCCTGAGAGCAACCAAATATGGCCTAACCTGCATCTCCAGCTGTTCTCCTAACAGGTAAGGACGACCTCTCTTCTTTTCGGGTAAAGCCTTTATGCCAAGATCACCAACATCAACGCTGCACTTGCTCCTTATCTCCGCAGTGTACACACTCTTCCACGTGCGAACGCAGCTTTCCTTGAGATCGGGATACTTCTTAGCAAAAAGGCAGATAGTTGCAGCTATCCCATTCTTGGCTGCCCGCTTCGCGATCTCAGCCTTTTGCTCATTCTTAAACTTAGCGTATGATTCCCCCTCGTCTTCTGTTCTTTGCCCTGAAGGACAAGCTGCACCTCTGTATTAGCAGAAGAGATTGCGGACGATGGTATGTCTTGAGCAAGCAGTCCTTGGGGCTCTCAACCTTGCTCACTTTGCTGAAATAGCACAAAGGAACCAGGCTACCTATGCTATGGTGTTTAGCTATGCCACGAATGACGTTATGCTGTGAATACCTTCAAAATTTCACAGAGCGCAATTTTTGCAGATCGAAGCTCAGCTGCAACAACGGAAAATTATGCTCCTCAGAAGTTTGGTGTTACGTACACGGTATATTGTTTAATGCGTATGTATATACGTATGTTTAATGTATGCGCATATGTCTATATGTACATACTGTACGTGTGTGTCCGTCCATATGCATTGGTATTTCTGTACAAAGTGAGTTGCACACGTGATTGTGCAGTACTTAAGCAGATAGAGTGGATGATCACCCCTTCCCCCCCCTCCATCTCTCACCTGGCATATGCTCCTTCATGCAGAGGAAAATAAAGTGTTGTTCACGTATTCCGTGGAGTGGGTGAAGTCAGACGTGGCATGGGCCTCTCGTTGGGACACCTACCTCCGGATGAGTGACGTGCTGGTCAGCTGGAACCACTGTCCCCTGCATCCCTCTGTAGAGGATTTTCACAATTGAGTAATACACTGGAACCTCTCTATAGAGGACACCACTGTGACCCAGCTGGCTGTCCTGTATAGAGAGGTGTCCCTAATTCAGAGGTAGATTTGTATACAGCTCTATGTGGTTGGGACTGCACAAAATGTCCTCATTAGAGAGGTGCCCCTTATTCAGAGTGTCCTTTATATAGAGGTCCCACTGTACACCTTTACATATGTACTGTACGTAGTCACTCTTGTAACTCCTTACCATCTTCCACTCCCCCTGCCCTGCCACCACACCTCCCCCTCCCTCCCAATCCGACAGGTGCACTGGTTTGCCATCTGCAACTGTGCGGCCATCGTCCTCTTCCTCTCTGGCATCTTCACACTCTTGATGACCACAAAGTTGCGCAAGCACATCGCCACATACAACAGGATTACGAACAACATGGACTGTGTGAGTTGGCACTTAGACTGCATCACTGGCCGCTGAGCTCCATTCACTCAGACACTGGTACTGTAGTGGGTTTGTTTCAGCCTCTGTGTTAGTTGCCTCCCAGAAAAATACCCCCACACATGAATGCACACATCTGTCCTGTCCTGTCCTGTTAAAAAGCTGCCATACATGGCCACGCTTGCCCAAAAGGGCAGCAAGTCTCTTTTTACATACGTTCTTCCGTGGCATCAGACTTCTGGCATACATCTCTGGACTACTAATCCCCCTCTGCTCCTAAACCACCTTTGGCACTGTGAACACTGTGCTGCACCTCGCTTTTGTCTCTTGTCCACACATTTGTGTCTGCTTGTCACAGTGATGCATGTGCCTGTGATGTCCTTGCCTCCCTACAGTTCTCTAGCCCCACCCAGCACAAAACTCTCCATCCTGCTCTTGACCTATTCGCCTCCTCATACCATTCATGTTCACCCACGTCCACAATTCTGAGGTTCTTCTCGCCACATCCCTCCATTTCTTCCATGGCCCATCTGGGCATCATCCTTTGGCAGCCTGTGTTCCGGCATCCTCACTAAGTGGCCAAGCCACTCCAATCTCCTTTTCTGCACTTCGTCACTGACGGTCTCTGCATCTCCTCCTCACCTCTGCCTTTGTAATGCGTTCTGACCACTGCTTTCTGTTGGAGATGCCTTAAGATGGTCCAGATGCACCTATGGTGGAATGTGTTCAGCTGGTTCTCATGTTACCTGAATGGGATCCATCACTCTGCGCGCATGCACACACACACACACACACACACACACACACACACACACACACACACACACACACACACACACACACACATGCACACACGTGCGCGTGCACAATAAGCACACATGTACATATTACTAACCAGCAGGTGTGAGTGTACAGGTACCATTGTCAGAAGTCAAAAATCAGTAATCGAGTGGTCCACTTCAGAGCCCAGACTGTTGTGGTCTAAGGGTAAGGAAGTATGTGTCTGCGTTGTAACTACTCTGCCCGCGGTCTTCTCCATTTGTACTTGCAGGATAGCACGGTTGCGGAGACAGGTTGGAAGTTAGTCCATGGTGTTGTGTTTCGCCACCCAAACCACCCCATGCGGCTCTGGGTCTTCCTCGGTTTAGGGATACAGATATTCTGCATGGTCCTCATTATCCTAAGTAAGGGGGAAGAGGGGGAGGGTGTGAGGTGGAGGGATGAGGCATGAGTGTCAAGGGTAAAGTTGTGAGTGGAGGTGGGATGAACAATAGTGATTAATTAAAGATGCCATGCTGTACGCGTGTGTATCGAGTGTAAAAGCACTACTCGTGCGTGTAAATAATGGCTGACGTGTTAAATAACAACTATTTGTATTAAGCGAAAGTTGTAGGGTTCTTAGGACGGACGAGACACGCCACGGACAACCGTTAAGAAAGTGCATCTTCTGCTGGGAAGAGCAGAGTAGCCTAGAAGGTAACTCATGATGTGGATGACCTTCAAAAATAACCAGCGAAATTGCAGAGTTCATGGACCAGCAGCTTCAGGAAGATGACGAACTGTCCTCTGTCGAACTACAACGCCTGGTGGCACAAAGATTCGCTGTCAAAGTCAGTCCTCCAACCATTCAAAGGTATCTGCACACAGCCTTGCAATGGACAGTTGTAAGAACACATTTTGAGCCAATGATTTCTGAGAAGAACCAGAGGAAACGTGTGGAATTCACAAGAATGTGTATAGACACAGATGACGAGTTTGAAAGCATTATCTCAACTGACGAATCTTCAGTTCAAATGAGAAGGCATAGCCAAATAATGGGTGTAAAGATTGGGAAGGAAAGAGAATTGAAACCACAGGCCAAGCACATGCTCAAAGTCCATGTTTGGGCCGGCATTTCTGCAAGAGGAGCCACAGAAATTTGTATCTTTGCTCAAACAATGGATGCTGCACTTTACATTGAGATTTTGTGAGGATTCCTCTTACAATTTATTGAAGATAAATTTCAGGGATCTGGTTATCAATTTATGCAGGACAACTATCTGAAACACACGAATAAGAAGGCAAAGAATTTCATGAGCAACAGTGAATCAATTGGTTGCCCACCCCAGCGAACAGTGCAGACGTTAACCCTATTGAACGAGTGTGAAGGGTACTCAAATACTACAGTGCTCAGCGTGTGAAGTGTTTGTATAGGTTATACAATGAGGATGAGGGGTTATCGAATATACACGACCGAGGGCGAAGCCCTAGGTCGTGTATATTCGATGACCCCGAATCCGAATTGTATAACCGGCTTGTACCAGAATGCGGAGGCGTTTCCGTTTCCTATTGGTTCATCCCGAACTGTCCAATGTAATTACTGCGCCAAAATGGCGGTCACGAGAACGCCGCCGTACCGTCTGTAGATTTTAAATGCGCAATGACCATCTACGCTAAATCGAGATCAACAATAGCTATTATGTTTAACAACAGCTTCATTCCCTTAGCGACGAGGAGGACGGAGAAGACGACAGCACCGAGCGACTAGGAAACAGCGACGGCGAACACGGCAGCAGCGACGGCGGAGACGACAGCGGCAAGCGGCAAGCGAGTAACAACTACTACAGTTTGCTTTTGCAGCTTTGTTATAAGGTCACTAGTTAGACACCTAGATAAATGGTTTTGCAGCTGTATGAATATTTAATGAGGTGTCTTAGTGATATACACACCTCGCCACATCAAAGGAAACGCCCACGCATTATGGTACAAGTCACAGAAAGAGAATTTGTCTTTTCTGTAAAGAAAGGATGACAGCAGCAAACTGTGCTAAGTACATTGCCTATACCCATGATGTTCTTTCGGACATAATTGAGGAAGAAGGAGGAAGTACAGGAGAGTGACTGACTGAAGTTTGATTACCATTTACTAAACTGACTCTTATTACTGTTACTTTACCATATTCTTATTATCTTTTTTGTGTCTATATACATTTTTATTGTTACAGTCAGTCATTTGTCATCTGGTGAGTTCACAGAATTGGTATATGCAAGCACTTATTCGATGTACAGTACCACTACAGGATGTTGTAACAAAAAAGCTGACGGGACAAATGTTCCTAAAACAAAATGGCTACTGTTTTTTTTGAACATTTTATAACTGCCTACAACTGCTGTCTATAGCAATTCTATATATTCTCCAGTGGTCTTGTCTATCCTGGCCTGACGGGGTCGACAGAAAAGAAAGCATCCTTTACTGCCTGTTGATCTTGCCTGCATCCTTCGACTCCAGCCACTTCACCGCAATCTGGTTAGCTTTCCTTGGCATTTCGCTCCGCAAGGTAGACAGACGATTTGTGTCATTTGCACGTTCGAAAGTTTTCAGCTACATTAGCACTGCGGCAAGTGTTAACAGTGTGCATGTACATTCTTACTCGCACGAGTAAAAAAGTACACGCAGGAACCACATGCACGCTACACACGATTTTCTGACTACGAATCTTTAATCGGTACTGAAGGTGTCCAATTGTGTTCACTGGATACGGGAGAGGAGTGTGTGTGTGCTGCTACATGCGTATGTACACAGTGGATACATTGGATGGACTTGTGGCTCGTGTTTTGTGCATATGTACACATGTGCTTTTTGAGTGTGTGTCTGTCCGTCCCTCCACTCTCTTCCCCCTTCCCACTTCTCTCTTCCTACTGTCATCACTCTCCTCTCTTCTTTCTCTCTCCACACCCTCCCTCTCCCCTCATCTCCCTCTCCCCTCATCTCCCTCTCCCGTCCCCTCCCTCCCCTGTTTGCAGTATTTGCCATATTTGGTATACTCAGTCCGACCTTGCGTGGTGCCCTCATGGCAGTAGCCGTTGTCCTCTTCATGTTTATGGAGCTAATTGCTGGCTACAGTGCCACCCACATGTACTGCACTTTGAAGAGCACCCACTGGAAGCGTGTCGCCGGGCTCATGGCTAGATTCTACCCTAGAGTGGTGTTTGGTGTCGGATTCTTCCTCAACTTCTTCATCTGGGACAACCACTCCTTTGGAGCTGTGAGTCAGCGGGGAGGCATGCTTTGTGGGAGGCTGGTTGGTAAGGAGAGAAGAAAGGATTCTGTGGGCTAGATGTGTGCCTTCCCCTCTCCTCTCCTTCTCGCCCTATCTTCTTCCATTTCTTCCTTTACTCTCTCATCCCGTCCCATCCTATCTCCCCTCCCCTAGGTACCCTTCACCACAATGCTGGCCCTGCTGACCATGTGGTTTGGCATATCATTCCCACTCATGTTCATCGGTTTCTACATCTTCTTTGGCATCCGTAGACAGCCTTACCAGCACCTAGTGAGGAACAATCTGTTCCCCAGGCAGATTCTAGATCAACTGTGGTGGCTCACACGTGTCAGGTGTGTGTGTCACAGTGTGGGTGTGGGTATTGACTCAAGGTGCCATGGTTTGGTACGTACATCTCTATAGTCGACACCACTGTGACCCAGCTGCCTGTCCTGTATAGAGAGGTGCCCCTAATTCAGTGGTAGATTTGTACACACCTCTATGTGGTTCGGTCTGCAGACAGTTTCCTCAGTAGAGAGGTGTCCTTCATTAGGAGTGTCCTTTATAGAGAGGTTCCACTGTATGTGTGTACATATTAGGGGTCGAGCGAATAAATGAACGGTCAAATATTCATTCGGTAGCCTGATATTCAAAGATATATTTTCTTCGGTGAATATTTGTGTTGTCATTAAAATGGCTGCTAACCTTAATCAACTAATTTACCAACCAGACCCTTCCAGAGCGAACACAATGTTCGTAAACCGAGCTGACTTTACTTCACAGAAGCTGTCACTTTATTTGAATGACATCCGTGTCAAATATCGTCGTAGGCACTACAGTACATATAATGTACCTACAAACATCCGGTTCACTCATCTGCGGTGAGAATGGCTGTTTGCTCAGATGTGGAGAATTTTTTACAAAGTTGGTGGCTCTCAGTCACACAGTTACGAAGCTCTGTAGTTGTGTCAAGCCAGAGAATGTTCAAGCAATCGTTTATTTGAACAAGAACATTGAATAACGGTGACTTTTACCATCAGTTGTCACTTTAGTCACTGTTTACATTACCTTGTACGTCTTACTGTATCCTTTGTTCTAACCACAAAAATGCAAATGAATGTAAACGAAACAAACAGTCGAATGTTCTTTCCCTGGGAGCAACGAATAGTCAGTCACCTTCTATTTGTGACGTTATTTCAACCCTTAGTACGTATATACATGTGTACAAGCGTACGTACATACGTACGTACATATGTATGCATGCGTAGCAGGCAGTGTAGTGTGTGAGTTTGTAATGTAGTGTTTATGTTTCATGAAACAAACGTAGAATGGTTTTCGATCTCTGAGCTTGGAGCAAAGGAAATTGATGTGATGTGTGTTATCCACAATGCAAGGCCATACACAGCAAATACATCTTAAACTATTTGCTACAAGCACTAGCCAACTGATTTGGGCGTGATTCCATTCAGTGTGGCCAACGAGCGAAAGTTGTTCACAGAGATGTTCGAGAAGGTCAGTGTTGCTTAGGAGTCGAATTAAGATTTTGCTTGCGAGTTACAGCTCCTAATGTTACTGAGGGGGCTAAATCGTCATGGTATAATCGTTATCCGGAACGGTATCAAGTCAATACCGTGATACCACTACATACCGGTATACCGCCCACCCCTGGCCAGACCTGTTTGTAATACCATCCCACTCCCTGTCTGGTAGTCTACTGCAGGCCACTGCAGTGGTGGTGTTCAGTGGGAAACTGGTTTACCGCGCCCATTGGTGGGTATTCAGTGGTGTGCGCGTGATGGAGTTGATGGTTTGTGCTTGTCTCTTTTCCGCAGTTCATACTTTTCAAGCCTTCTCCCTTTTGTAGCCACCCACTTTGATCTCGGCTTGATTCTGTTTGTAAGTCTGCACTGTTCATGACCACACGCACACACACACATACACACACACCAACCATTCATATCCTGTCTTTACTCCAATGACAATCTGAAGGGTTGGTACAGACCAAAAAATCTAGATGCATGAGGTCTGCTTCTGCAGAAGCGCTGGTGGTTGTGGAGTCCATGTTGTCCAAACAATTATGCACAGAAGGCACACACAGCCACTTGTGAAAGTGTTTTTTCCTGTGTTGATAGTTTGTCAGACCTGCCTTGTTGACTGCCACAAAGGAGCACCAGGATGATTGCAACGAAGACCGGCTTCAGCATCTGTATGTCTCTGCTTTCTTAGTCTCTTCCTCCTATCCTTGCGCTCTTTTTCCTCTTACTCTGCTTGCACATTTCTCTTGGTTTCCCAATGCCAGGCATCTCATAGACTTGCCCTCTCACGCCAATCCTCTGACATGCCACACTTTGTAAGGTCTCTAGGTACAAGGTCGTTCCACCTGTGCTTCTGCCCACCAACAGCACGGCTGCTACCCACTGGGGCACAGACCAGGAGTTGCTGTGGTAGACGACTGTCATCCATTCGGAAGAGGTGGCCCAGAAGTCGAAGTCTGCGCTGCATGAGCACTGAGGATAGCCTTTGCTGTGTGGCCAACCTTCTTAAGCTGCGCTTCATGTCCCTGACAGACGCCCCAAAAATGATCCTGAGACAACGCATGGCAAATATTTGTAGTCACTGGATCTCATGAAGGACTGGCTTTCCTAACCATGCAGCAGCGTGGAAAGAATGACGGTGTTGAGGATGCGCAGCTTGATACAGGACTTGATCGTCTGCTGGTACCAGAGGATGCGACTGAGAGATTGGAATGCTTTCGAGGCTTTGAAAATTCTGGAGTCAACTTCGAGGTCTGAGCCACAGTCGTCCTCAACAATGCTGCCGAGGTACTGGAAATGGGACACTACCTCCACAGAGGCATCGTTAGGGAATAGATAGACAGGCTCTGTCCTTGGAATGAGGTCTGGGAGTATGGCTTTGTCTCTGTGCAACTGATGGAGAGACCTAGACCTTTACAACATCCTGCCACAGTGTCCAGCATGGCCTTGAGATCATCCCATGAATCAGCTGCTACCTCCACAGTTGCCTAACTAACATTAACACCACAATTAACAACCTCACCAAAGTGTTCAGCCCAGCAGTGAAGTTTCTTCGACATCTCTCGTGAGGTCACTCCCATCCCTTGCAGACGATGAAGTTGCTGAAGGACTTGAACAGTGACTCCTCAGCAACCTCAACTCTTTAATGAGTGACTCACCATGACCAGACTGCTTTGCAGCCCAGGCACATCTTTCTGTCCCTGCTGCGCGAGCACTCCACCAAGCATTGCTAGCCTTCTCAGTAGCGACCTTAGTCAACTTGCACAAACATTTGTATTCGATCTTCAGATCAGCAGTGCAGGATTGCTTCCCAGCATTGCAAAGACGTAGCCAAGCATCCTTCTCCTTTTGAGCTAACCACGCTGGTTCTACCCCGCTGTGCTCTTTGACACTGTCAACTGTGCTAGACAGGGTCTCCTTGAAGACTGACTAGAGATTGCAGTTAATTCAATAGTCTGCTGAAGGGGAGCTCTTGGCGACGACACTTAGCCTTGATTTTCAATCGCAGGAGGACACTCCAAGCTCATAGTTGAATTCATGGTAGACAGAACGATACACTCAGGTGTCAAGAAGACTGGAACTAAAACAACTCTTCCCAATCCCCCACACTGATGACCATATCTTTGGGTGGAATGGAGGAAAAGGTAGCTTGAAGTTAATCATGAAAGCCATTAGATGGCTCATTAGTTTCTGACAGTCATGGTTTGGTCGATGCATATATGGCGATGTGAGAAGCAAATGACGAGAGTTTTCAGACGAATGTGAATGATGTGTTCAGAAATGGGGTTAAAGACACTACCACCCGAGGACTCCCCGGAGGAGACAGCAGCAGGGCTCACAGCTATGGACGTGGCTGTCAGATGTCCTAGAGTGAAGTATGGATGTTGACTGTACTTTGGCTGTACCATGCCCTCAGACAGAGCCAATAGATCGATCTTCTTCTCATTCATGGTCTTGATGGCAGCAAGAAGTTTGGCACTCTGATCACTGAGAGTCCCTAACATTCGGACATTCCAACATGCACTTCTGGTCCTTGACTTGGCATGAAGAAATTCACAAGAAGCTGATGATTTCTTGGCTTTGCAGGCTTTGAGTTTCTGTACACACTGCCTGCGGGTCTACATGGTAGAGCATGGAGCGCCAGTCCATCTGACCCACGTCGTGTGATTAGTAAGGCCATATCTGGCCAGGTAGCCAGGGATCACTATGAGGAGGTTGCACGACTCGATCCCCCCAACACATACATGCGCACACACACACACACACATGCACGCACGCACGCACGCATACACACACACACACACACATACACACACACACACACACACACACACACACACACACACACACACACACAAGCACACACACACACACACACACACACACACACACACAAACACTCACACACAAGCACACACACACAAACACACGCGCAAGCATGCACATGCACCTTGGATCTTGAACCTATAAAGCCGTCCATCATGAGATGACAACAGTACGTATCCTGGGGCACGTAGCCAAGCCCCATCACATTACAGTGTACGTATGTACCTCTGCAATACAACCACATCTTTATAACACCCTTGCAATTATTACTGGCCCACACATGGCTGCCTCGGACATACTGCACTACACTTTTGGTGTGGATGCATGATCTGTATGGTCTGCGTTTTTGGGCTGGTTGTATGTGTTTGTATGTGTCCTTCCTCTGTACCATTCTTTTCCTCCCTCACCTTCCACCCCCTCCCTCCTTCTCCTCCCCCTCCATCCTCCTCCCTAGGACATCTGTGAGAACAAGTTCCACTGCCTGTTTGGTTTCATCTTCCTCTTCCTGATGCTTCTGTTACTTATTTGCTCAGAGGGGGCCATTTTCATGATCTACCTCCAGCTATGTAGAGCGGTGGGTGCGGGGGCAGACGCTGCACATGCATCCATAGACACTCACTACATGCTTATGTACATACAGGTGAAAAACAACTGTGCATACACGCACACATGCACATTGCATTGTGCATGCACTGTAGCACTCGTATATACATACAAAGCACTCTTTTGTACACATTCCTAAGCTACGTAGCTCCTTGTGTCTGCTAAGCTGACCACTTTACTTGCAGGTCTGTGGAAGGGTTGGTGCTGAATAGGACTCACTACACTCGGTACATACGTACTTACGTACAGTATGTATAGGGGGAATGTTGTATGCCCAAGTGCACTCACACAAGCGCTTATGCATGCGCAATACTCATACACATCTTTTGTACACCTCCGTAAGTGCATAGTTCGTCCCTGCTAAACAGACGACATACGTACACTTCTATGCTTGTGTTGCTTACATGGTTTGTTTCCTGTACCACCCCCTGCCCTCCCCCTCCCCCTCCCCCTCCCCCTCCCCTCCCATCTCCTGTCCCAGAACTACCGCTGGTGGTGGAAGTCCTTCTTCCTCTCTGGGTCGTGTGCCTACTACGTCTTGGGTGTCTCTGCAGTCTGCTCCATGACCAGAGTGAGTGGGAGGCACAGGGGGTGGGGCATGTGGTCTCTCTCTCTCTCTCTCTGTGTGGTGTGTGTGTGTGTGTGTGTGTGTGTGTGTGTGTGTGTGTGTGTGTGTGTGTGTGTGTGTGTGTGTGTGTGTGTGTGTGTGTGTGTGTGTGTGTGTGTGTGTGTGTGTGTGTGTGTGTGTGTGTGTGTGTGTGTGTGTGTGTGTGTTCGCAGTTGGTACAAAAGCTGAATGAGTAGGCCAGAAGGGTGACATGTCTGCAGCCATCAGGTCTGGTATTTGGAAGGGTGAAATTACAGCTTTTGCTTGGTTGCAAGTCTAGCCATACTTGTGAACCATACACCACTGGGGAGAGTAAAAATAAAAAAAACTTGTGTAATTTTTCTCCTAGGTGTTAGCGCACTTACCAGTGTTTGACACTGATTGTTCTCACATGCTAGCCACCTAGAAATTACCAAGCGTAGAGGTGGGGAATCTTGCAGCCAAGAGTCATGCAGATGTGGAGATAGGGCTGGTGTCCCCGCTGCCAACGGGACCACCAGACTTGTTACCTCCTGCTGGCTCACCCCCTGTGGGCCACGTAGCCAGTTCTGGCTGTGGTAATACAAGTACAAGTGCAAGTACAAGTGTGTGTGTGTGTGTGTGTGTGTGTGTGTGTGTGTGTGTGTGTGTGTGTGTTTCATGCCCCCTCCCTACACCTCCCCAATTTTATACGTATGCAGTTGGAGATTGAAGACGTAATCCCCACATTGCTCTACTTTGGCTACACCGGGATAATGGTGTTTGGCTTCTGGCTCCTCACCGGATCCATTGGGTTCTACGCAACCTACTATTTCAACCGCAAGATATACGCCGCAGTGAAGCAGTGCAAGAAAGAACTGGATGTAAGAATTGAAACGTGAGCTAATGAAGATGGGTGCCTCCAGCGTCAAGCATGTCCATGTGCTATTAAGGAGCATTGAGGAGCTGAGGGAGTACGAGGCTGGACTGGGCATACCTGATCTGGACGAGGGTCAGTCAGTGTTGGAGCATGTGTTGTTGTCGCCACTGGGAGGCGTGCTAATACTCACACACACACACACACTGTATGTAGTATGTAGTAATGTGCTAAGCTACAGGGTATTTTCAGGGTAGCTATTTTCTCAGCTTTAGTCAACTCTTTCATGCTGTCCCTCTCACTTCTTTGATGCAGGTAATGAAGTTACCTTCTCTAAACTGTAAAATAAGAACAATGTGCATGTGACGTGTTGTGTGTTGTTCGTTTTGAGTCTGCATGACCGAGCGCAATTACGTCATATTACGTCATAATGGGCAGTGCGCGCACGCCGTAGGTAAAAATGGCGTCTGCTGTCAGTTTTCAGAGTAGTTTATCCTTGTTATTGTGGCTATTGGGGACAGTACAGGCATTCTACTTTCCAGGAGTTGCGCCAAATGAGTTCAAAGCGGACGACAGTTTATTTATAAAGGTTAGATATGACGTTGATCATGAACCAGCCGTGTAAATAAGCGTTGGGACTAGTGATGCGCGCGGTAATTGAGTGCTACCACTCACTGTCCACTGTGATCTGTTCTGTGTACTATAAATGAGTGTGAATGAGCGCCTTTGCTGTAAGCGAGGGCGCGTGTATGTGTGCCGTTGTTCGCTCGTTCTAGATTCTTCATTGCGGGCTTGTAACAATGGTATGTACAATGGCTATAGTACTAGTCTACGTATGTACGTTTCTGTCACATTCATAGCGAATTGTGATAATTTCGTATTTAAAGTTTAGCTATACAATCTGGCCAATTACCTGCCAGGTGGCGGAGTGCCAATACAGGAGGTGTATTATGTTTCCCACAATGGAGTCTATTTCATGGGGATGGCACATACGAATGAAGGCGCTTCAAAGGCTATTAGCTGCCTAGCTAGCCCTGATCCGAACACTCAATAGACATTTCTATTAACATTGCAGATCAAGCCTACACCTGGAAAGGAAACTTTCTCGGTTGGTCCGTTCTTTCTTGTTCTTATCTTCTACCTGACCCACACTGCATACACATACATACATACGTATGTGTATTTACGCAAGTCTACCTATTATACACAAGTACGTATGTACCTGTCATTACTGAAGGAACAACTTGCCTGTTCCTCCTCTATGTCCCACTTGCATGACAAGAAACTGAAATGGCTGTACATGCCTCCAACTGAATGATGAGAGTTGCTATTTACAGCCTGCTCCACATCACCAGTGCTGTGTTGTCGTACTTCCTGTCTGACAATTACGAAAACTACATATAATTCAAATGTGTATAGCTCACTTCAGTGGTTCGTTACACAGTACATAGGTTTATTACGGGGTGGTGTTGCACTGTATGCGCTGTAGTGAAGCCATTTCCAGCTATTATATTGGGTTGCCAAATTGTTGCTACATGTGGGTGTGTCCAAGCCCTCTGCTGGGTGTGTCCAAGTCCTCTGCTGGGTGTGTCCAAGCCCTCTGCTGGGTGTGTCCAAGCCCTCTGTTGGGTGTGTCCAAGCCCTCTGCTGGGTGTGTCCAAGCCCTCTGCTGGGTGTGTCCAAGCCCTCTGCTGGGTGTGTCCAAGCCCTCTGCTGGGTGTGTCCAAGCCCTCTGCTGGGTGTGTCCAAGCCCTCTGCTGGGTGTGTCCAAGCCCTCTGTTAGGTGTGTCCAAGCCCTCTGCTAGGTGTGTCCAAGCCCTCTGCTGGGTGTGTCCAAGCCCTCTGTTAGGTGTGTCCAAGCCCTCTGCTGGGTGTGTCAAAGTCTTCTAGTAGGTGTGTCCAAGCCCTCTGCTGGGTGTGTCCAAGTCTTCTAGTAGGTGTGTCTGAAGGACACACCACACCTATCCACCTGTGTTGCTTTTCCAGTGCATTTTTTCTTATCACACACACCATTTGTCACAGGTAATTGAGGGAATGAATTATTGTAAACACACAAAGTGAACTAGCTCATGTATCATGTATTCTAATTAGACTCAGGAGCTGTGAACTGCATGCTGTTGCTGGTGGTGTATGTGGTGCTAGAGGATCTTCCTAGTGCTCTGTGTGTGTATGTGTGCTCTGTGTGTGTATGTGTGCTCTGTGTGTGTGTGTGTACGTGTGTGTGTGTGTGTGTGTGTGTGTGTGTGTGTGTGTATGTGTACTCTGTGTGTGTATGTGTGTACGTGTGTGTGTGTGTGTGTATGTGTGCTCTGTGTGTGTATGTGTGTACGTGTGTGTGTGTGTGTGTGTGTGTGTGTGTGTGTGTGTGTGTGTGTGTGTGTGTGTGTGTGTGTGTGTGTGTGTGTGTGTGTGTGTGTGTGTGTAATACCATAACGCTATGGTAACAACAGTGTGCGATGATAAGTATTTTGGAGCACTATTTTGGTGAAAACTTACCCACCCCAAGCTTTGTAGAAATGATTTATACAAGTCAACAATTGTACCCTTAACCTTCCAGGATTAGAGGATTGAGGATTAGAAAGAGCAACTTGTATGTACGTAAATGTCAAGTGAAGGGTCTGCCAATGTGAATTGGTGGGTGTGAGGATTGCGTCTCAGACAATTTAGACACTCTCTTTCTAAAACGTATTATGCCACACAGTAGCAACTCACTCACATCTCACGGTGGATTCTGGCAGTTTTTCATTTCTGCTTGTCTTGTCAAAATAGTGAAAGACAACTGTATGTGTAATGAGTGGTTTCCTACGTAATTGACATTATTACACTGTATGCTTTAAGTTACCGCTGGAATGATGCTGCATTAGTGTGTGTGTGCGGGTGTGTACGGTGAGTGCATGCCCCCCTGCGTGTTATACCTTATGTGTACGTATGTCCCGACCTGTGCACAGGTTGCTGGACAATCTTCCCGCAGCCACCGTCTTCACCAATGTGGAATCCGGGGAGAAGCAGTATGAGGATGGGTTCAGAGTTGGTTTTGTGTCTGAGGAGAAGCTGTACCTCAACAACCACCTGCACTTTGTGGTGGACTACCACAGCGTCCCGGACGAGGAGGGGGAGGGGGAGGTGCACCGTATTGTGGGGTTCCAGGTAGTGGCCCAAAGGTGAGCGGGTCAGGGTGGGTGGAGTCAGGCGTAACAGATGTATACAGTGTGTGTGCATATTAAATCGTGACTGACACACTGATGTTCTTGCACAAACCCACTTACGTACATCACATACGTACGTACACACCACTTCCATTCACAGTCTTGTGTAGCCAGCCTGGTTTCCGCTGGTTCAGTGCGCATTTCGCACTCACAGATCGTTGTTTGTCTGAGTGTGAACACAAATGGAAATGGCAGATTACAGGCCGCCTGAGACTAATCCACAACTACGTAGCCAACGTGTGTGCATATTCAGAATTGCTCATTAGACATGTGTTGCTGTCTGCATGCCTGAGTAGTGGTATGCTTGTCTGTCTGTGTGTATTAGTATTGCTTTTGAGAATCAGAAGCTGAGTGAGGATGGAGGGAGTTGCAAGCTGTCTACAGAACCTGGTGTCTGTACACTCACACCTGCTGGTTAGTAATACATGTACTTATTGTGTGTGCTTACGTATGTGTGTGTGTGTGTGTGTGTGTGTGTGTGTGTGTGTGTGTGTTGTAGTATGTACGTACGTATGTACGTATCCGAAGTGTCAATATGATTGCGTGTGAACATTTGTTTAGTGTATGTGTGTATGTCGGTACGTTCGTACGTATGTACGTACTGTAAATGTTTGCCCGTAAGTACGTATTTGTATTACTGTACAAAGTGAAGTGCACAAGTGATTGTGCAGTACTTAAGCAGACAGAGCAGATGGTCACCCCTTCCCCCCCCTTCATCTCTCACCTGGCATATGCTCCTTCATGCAGAGAAAAATAAAGTGTTGTTCACGTATTCCGTGGAGTGGGTGAAGTCAGACGTGGCATGGGCCTCTCGTTGGGACACCTACCTCCGGATGAGTGACGTGCTGGTCAGCTGGAACCACTGTCCCTCGCATCCCTCTGTAGAGGATTTTCACAATTGAGTAATACACTGGAACCTCACTATAGAGGACACCACTGTGACCCAGCTGGCTGTCCTGTATAGAGAGGTGTCCCTAATTCAGAGGTAGATTTGTATACAGCTCTATGCGGTTGGGACTGCACAGAGTGTCCTCATTAGAGAGGTGCCCCTTATTCAGAGTGTCCTTTATATAGAGGTCCCACTGTACACCTTTACATACGTACTGTACGTAGTCACTCTTGTAACTCCTCACCATCTTCCACTCCTCCCCCTCCCTCCCAATCCGACAGGTGCACTGGTTTGCCATCTGCAACTGTGCGGCCATCGTCCTCTTCCTCTCTGGCATCTTTGCACTCATGATGATCAGAGAGATGCGCAAGGACACTGCCACATACAACAGGATTACGAACAACACGGACTGTGTGAGTTGGCACTTGGACTGCATTACTGGCCGCTGAGCTCCATTCACTCAGACACTGGTACTGTAGTGGGTTTGTTTCAGCCTCTGTGTTGGTTGCCTCCCAGGAAAATACCCCCACACATGAATGCACACATCTGTCCTGTCCTGTCCTGTTAAAAAGCTGCCGTACACGGCCACGCTTGCCCAAAAGGGCAGCAAGTCTCTTTTTACATACGTTCTTCAGTGGCATCAGACTTCTGACATACATCTCTGGACTACTAATCCCCCTCTGCTCCTAAACCACCTTTGGCACTGTGAACACTGTGCTGCACCTCGCTTTTGTCTCTTGTCCACACATTTGTGTCTGCTTGTCACAGTGGATGCATGTGCCTGTGACGTCCTTGCCTCCCTATAGTTCTATAGCCCCACCCAGAACAAGGCTCTCCATCCTGCTCTTGACCTACTTGCCTCTGCATACCATTCATGTTCATTGCTGAGGTTCCTTCTCGCCACATCCATCCATTTCTTCCACGGCCCACATCTGGGTCTGGATTATGGTAGCCAACTGAACAGCATCATCTTTGGCAGCCTGTGTTCGGGCATCCTCGCTAAGTAGCCAAGCCACTCCAATCTCCTTTTCTGCACTTCGTCACTGACAGTCTCTGCATCTCCTCCTCACCTCTGCCTTTGTAATGCGCTCTGACCACTGCTTTCTGTTGGAGATGCCTTAAGATGGTCCAGATGCACCTATGGAGGAATGTGTTCAGCTGGTTCTCCTGTTACCTGAATGGGATCCATCACTCTGCGCGCATGCACACACACACACACACACACACACACACACACACACACACACACACACACACACACACACACACACACACACACACACACACACACACACACACACAAACACACACACACACACGCACACACATGCGTGCGCGCGCATGCACAATAAGCACACATGTACATATTACTAATCAGCAGGTGTGAGTGTACAGGTACCATTGTCAGAAGTCAATAATCAGTAGTCGAGTGGTCCACTTCAGACTGTACATGTGGTGTAAGGGTAAGGAAGTATGGGTCTGTGTTGTACCTACTCTGTCTGTGGTCTTGTCTCTCCATTTGTACTTGCAGGATGGCACAGTTGCAGAGACAGGTTGGAAGTTAGTCCATGGTGTTGTGTTTCGCCACCCAAACCACCCCATGCGGCTCTGGGTCTTCCTCGGTTTAGGGATACAGATATTCTGCATGGTCCTCATTATCCTAAGTGAGGGGGAAGGGGGAGGGTTTGAGGTGGAGGGTTGAAGGCATGAGTGTCAAGGGTAAAGTTGTGAGTGGAGGTGGGGATGAACGATAGTGATTAAAAATGCCATGCTGTACGCGTGTGTATCGAGTGTAAAAGCACTACTCGTGCGTGTAAAAATGACTGACATGTTAAATATCAACTATTTGTATTAAGCGAAAGTTGTATGTCAGGCACGGTCTTGAAGAACGAGTTAGCTGTGAAGCAGGAGAGCGAAAGCATGTCTACCTCACTGTCACCTTATCTACGACAGCGAATTGTTATTTTGTGGATGCAAGGAGAGAATATTTCCTCCATTGTTGAAGTTCTTAGCACAGAGGGACGAGACATGCCATGGACAACCATAAGAAAGTGGATCTTCCGCTGGGAAGAGCAAAATAGCCTAGAAGATTAGTCATGATGTGGACGACCTTCAAAAATAACCAGCGAAATTGCAGAGTTCATGGACCAGCAGCTTCAGGAAGATGACGAACTGTCCTCTGTCGAACTGCAACGCCTGGTGGCACAAAAATTCGCTGTCGAAGTCAGTCCTCCAACCATTCAAAGGTATCTGCGCACAGCCTTGCAATGGACTGTTGTAAGAACACATTTTGGGCCAATGATTTCTGAGAAGAACCAGAGGAAACGTGTGGAATTCACAAGAATGTGTATAGACACAGATGACGAGTTTGAAAGCATTATCTCAACTGACGAATCTTCAGTTCAAATGAGAAGGCATAGCCAAATAATGGGTGTAAAGATTGGGAAGGAAGGCAATTGAAACCACATGCCAAGCAACAAACAATGGATGCTGCACTTTACATTGAGATTTTGCGAGGATTCCTCTTACAATTTATTGAAGAGAAATTTCAGGGATCTGGTTATCGATTTATGCAGGACAACGATCTGAAACACATGAGTAAGAAGGCAAAGAATTTCATGAGCAACAGTGAATCAATTGGTGGCCCACCCCAGCGAACAGTGCAGACGTTAACCCTATTGAACGAGTGTGAAGGGAACTCAAATACTACAGTGCTCAGCGTGTGAAGTGTTTGTCACAGAAAGAGAATTTGTCTTTTCTGTAAAGAAAGGATGACAGCAGCAAACTGTGCTAAGTACATTGCCTATACCCATGATGTTCTTTCGGACATAATTGAGGAAGAAGGAGGAAGTACAGGAGAGTGACTGACTGAAGTTTGATTACCATTTACTAAACTGACTCTTATTACTGTTACTTTACCATATTCTTATTATCTTTTTTGTGTCTATATACATTTTTATTGTTACAGTCAGTCATTTGTCATCTGGTGAGTTCACAGAATTGGTATATGCAAGCACTTATTCGATGTACAGTACCACTACAGGATGTTGTAATAAAAAAGCTGACGGGACAAATATTCCTGAAACAACATGGCTACTGTTTTTTTTGAACATTTTAACTGCCTACAACTGCTGTCTATAGCAATTCTATATATTCTCCAGTGGTCTTCTGTCTATCCTGGCCTGACGGGGTAGACAGAAGAGAAAGCATCCTTTACTGCCTGTTGATCTTGCCTGCATCCTTTGACTCCAACCACTTCACCGCAATCTGGTTAGCTTTCCTTGGCATTTCGCTCCGCAAGGTAGACAGACGATTTGTGTCATTTGCACGTTCGCAAGTTTTCAGCTACATTAGCACTGCGGCAAGTGTTAACAGTGTGCATGTACATTCTTACTTGCACGAGTAAAAAAGGTACACACAGGAACCACATGCACGCTACACGCGATTTTCTGGCTACAAATCTTAAATCAGTACTGAAGCTGTTCAGTTGTGTTCACTGGACACAGGAGAGGAGTGTGTGTGTGCTGCTACATGCGTATGTACACAGTGGATACATCGGATGGACTTGTGGCTCGTGTATTGTGCATATGTACACATGTGCTTTTTAAGTGTGTGTCTGTCAGTCCCTCCAGTCTCTTCCCCCTTCCCACTTCTCTCTTCCTACTGTCATCACTCTCCTCTCTTCTTTCTCTCTCCACACCCTCCCTCTCCCCTCATCTCCCTCTCCCCTCATCTCCCTCTCCCGTCCCCTCCCTCCCCTGTTTGCAGTATTTGCCATATTTGGTATACTCAGTCCGACCTTGCGTGGTGCCCTCATGGCAGTAGCCGTTGTCCTCTTCATGTTTATGGAGCTAATTGCTGGCTACAGTGCTACCCACATGTACCGCACTTTGAAGAGCACCCACTGGAAGCGTGCTGCCGGGCTCAAGGCTAGTTTCTACCCTAGAGTGGTGTTTGGTGTCGGATTCTTCCTCAACTTCTTCATCTGGGACAAACACTCCTTTGGAGCTGTGAGTCAGCGGGGAGGCATGCTTTGTGGGAGGCTGGTTGGTAAGGAGAGGAGAAAGGATTCTGTGGGCTAGATGTGTACCTTCCCCTCTCCTCTCCTTCTCGCCCTCTCTTCTTCCTATTCTTCCTTTACTCTCCCATCCCATCCCATCCCAACTCCCCCTCCCCAGGTACCCTTCACCACAATGCTGGCCCTGCTGACCATGTGGTTTGGCATATCATTCCCACTCATGTTCATCGGTTTATACATCTTCTTTGGCATCCGTAGACAGCATAAAAAGCACCCAGTGAGGACCTATCTGTTCCCCAGACAGATTCTAAATCAACTGTGGTATTTCACTGCAATTTTCAGGTGTGTGTGTCACAGTGTGGGTGTGGGTATTGACTCAAGGTGCCATGGTTTGGTATGTACATCTCTATAGTCGACACCATTGGGACCCACCTGGCTGTCCTGTACAGAGAGGTGCCCGTAATTCAGTGGTAGATTTGTACACAGCTCTATGTGGTTCGGTCTGCAGACAGTTTCCTCAGTAGAGAGGTGTCCTTCATTAGGAGTCTCCTTTATAGAGAGGTTCCTCTGTATGTGCGTACATATTAGGGGTCAAGCGAATAAATGAATAGTCAAATATTTATTCATTAGCGTAATATTCAAAGAACACATTGAATATTTGTGTAGCCATCAAAATGGCTGCTAAACTTGATCAACTAATTTACCAACAGACCCTTCGGGAGTGAACTCTATGTTCATAAATGGAGCTGACTTTTCTTGATGAAGTGAGGGCTTCTCAGCTGGCTCAGGCATGAGAAAGGGGTAGTTCTCTAATACCAGCTTCACAGCAGGGTTGATGCTCCTTGCTCTGTCGTCACGTCAAGAGAGGACTGGTCAGGTGTCTGTATGACAGAGCAAGGAGCATCACCACCAGACAGGACAACTTGAAGAACGAAGAGTGCCACCTCACTGAGGTGCTGAAGCAGAATGGTTACCCCAGCGCCTTCGTCCGCTCCTCATCTATTCCTTCCAGGTGAGATGTGGAGATCACCGAGGCACCACTGCTGGAGGAAGGATGCAGACCCCCACTGGTGATGCTTCCCTACACGGAAGGAGTCAGTGAAGACATCAGAGCGGTCTGCAGGAAGTTCGGCCTGAAGGACACCCTGGCGATGGAGAAGAGGTCCAAGGTGGTATATCAAATCCCCCGCAGCTGTGGCAAGAAGTACATTGGGGAGACAGTGAGGAGGCTCGAGATGAGGATGAAGGAGCACCAGGATGCATGCCAGAGGGGAACACTGGAGAAGTCGGCCCTTGCAGAGCATGCACGGGAGAACCACCATCCAATCAAGAGAGAGGAGGCCACAGTGATTGGCCAAGCTAGGACCCACAAGGAGCTGTTGCTGAAGGAGGCAATACACATTCGACTGCAACACCCCTATCTCAACAGGGATGGCGGGCTGGAACTGCCTGGATGTTAGATGACCGCCTTGAAATGCACAGCAGCCAGGGTCCACCGGAGGCAACCCCCAACTTCTGGTGACACCACTTGAGGCGACTTCCAGTGACAGTGCATGATGAGATGCTAGGCTATAAATATGGTAAGTGCTCGTGCTAGCTTATCTTCGCCCTGAAGAAGGCCAGAGCATCTGGTCGAGACGTCGGCAAGGTTTCAACCCTGTTGTGAAGCTGGTACTAGGGAACTACCCTTTCTCCTGATTTGAACAAGAACATTGATTAACATTGATTTTTACCATTAGTTGTCACTTTAGTCATTGTTTACATAACCTTGTACGGCTTATCCTTTGTTCTAATAGGTGCAAGCCACAAAACGCAAAAGAATGCGGACGAAACAAACAGTCGAATGTTCTTTCCTTGGAAGCAACAAATAGTCAACTTCAATTTGTGATGTTTTTCAACCCTTAGTACGTATGTACGCATGCATAGCAGGCTGTGTAGTGTGTGAGTTTGTAATGTAGTGTTTATCTTTCATGAAACAATCGTAGAAACAAGCAATGGCTTTTCTGGTCTGAGCATAGAGCATAGAAAATTGATATGATGTGTGTTTTCCAGAATGCAAAGGCCTACACAGCTAGGCAGACGCATCATGAACTATTTGCAAGCGCTAGCCAACTGATTTAGGTGTGATTCCATTCGGCATGTCCAGACCTGTTTGTAATACCATCCCACTCCCTGTCTGGTAGTCTACTGCAGGCCGCTGCAGTGGTGGTGTTCAGTGGGAAACTGGTTTACTGGTGGAGTTGATGGTTTGTGCTTGTCTCTTTTCCGCAGTTTATACTTGTCAGGCCTTCTCCCTTTTGGAGCCGCCTTCATTGAGCTCGTCAATATTCTGTCTGTAAGTCTGCACTGTTCATTGCCACACGCACACAACACACACACACACCATCCATCCATATCCTGCCTTCACTCCAATGGCAATATGAAGGAGTGGTACAGGCCAAACAAATCATGAGGTCTGCACTGCATGAGCACTGAGGATAGCCTCTGCTGTGTGGCCAACTTTCTTAAGGTGGTATTGCACTTCATGTCCCTGACAGATGCCCCCAAAATGATCCTGAGGCAACGCATGACAAAGATTTGTAGTCGCTTGATCTCATGAAGGACTGGCTTTCCTATCCATGCAGCAGCGTGGGAAGAATGACAGCATTGAGGATGCGCAGCTTGATTCTGGGTCTTGATCGTCTGCTGGTGCCAGAGGATGCAACTGAGAGATTGGAATGCTTTCGAGGCTTTGAAATTTCTGGAGTCAACTTCGAAGTCTGAGCCACAGTTGCCCTCAACAATGCTGCTGAGATACTGGAAATGGGACTCTACCTCCACAGGGGCATCGTTAGGGAATAGATGGACAGGCTCTGTCCTTGGAATGAGGTCTTGGAGTATGGCTTTGTCTTTGTGCAACTGATGGAGAGACCTAGACCTTTACAACATCCTGCCACAGTGTCCAGCATGGCCTTGAGATCATCCCATGAATCAGCTACTAAGGCCATGGCGTCTGTCAGTGTATTCAAGGTCAGTGATGATTGTCTCCAGTTGCAGCTTCTTCCTGTTACCCACAAGCCAGGCATCTCCATGGAGGTAGGCCATGCTCACGCCTCAACCTTGCATCTAATGGTCTGCCATACGAATGGCCACATCAGAGTATAGGTAGAAAAGGGTGCAAGCAAGCACACAACACTGCCGCACACCGCTGGTGACAGTAAACACCTCAGATGTTCACCCATATGCCCTGACAGCAGCTGTTGAGTCCTCGTGTAAGGCGCAGAGGATTGCTGACAGCTTTGCTGGTAAGTTGTATCTTCTCACAGAGGCCGTTGAGGTGATCCAGGAAGGTGGCCAGTTGTGTTCTTCCATGGGGCCAGATGATGAAGGTGTCGTCCACGTACCTAAGCCAAAGCTTGGGCTCCCTGTCTGCTGTCGCCAGTGCCATCTGTTCAAAGTCTTCCATGAAGAGTCCAGCCACCACTGGAGAAAGAGGTGACCCCATCGCCGTGCCCTCCGTTTGTTCGAAGAACTGGTCTCCGTGCTTGAAGTACGTGGACTTGAGGCAGAGCTCTGTCAGGGAGTACACCTGTTGTGGTGTCATGGCTGTTCTGTCATTGAGGGACTCATCATGCTCCAGTCTGTCTTTAATGATGACAAGGGCATCCCGCACTGGGACCTGGGTGAAAAGGCTTTTCACATCAAAGCTCACAAGGCAGTCATTACTGTCAATCTTCACTGATGATATCTTCTCAACAAAGTGTGCAGAGTTCTTCACGAAGGAGCTGGTCCCTCCAGAGAGTGGTGTCAGGATTCTTGAGAGCTCCTTAGCAAGGCCATAGGTTGGGGAACCAATGGTGCAGACAATGGGTCGAAGTGGCACATCTGCCTTATGGATCTTGGGTAGACCATAGATCTGTGGGGCAGTGGAGTGCCTTGGGGTGAGCTTCTTCCTTGCTTGTTCTGGAAGGTTACCGTCTCTTTCCACACTCTTGAGGGCATCAGTGACCCGCTTCTCGATTCTGGCGGTTGGGTTCCTGGGTAGCGGCCTGTAGCTGTTCTCTGCAAGTAGGTCCCCTAGCTTGGATGCATACTGGGTGGAGTCCATCACTACTGTTGCGTTGCCCTTGTCTGCTGGTAGGATAGTGAGGCCCTCGCGTCTGCTGCGGTCTTTCAATTCCGTCAGGGCCTTCTGTTCTGTGCGGGTGAGTGTAGGTTTAGGCTTCTTTGCTTCTCTCAGACAACGCTGTACTTCTTCTCTAAGTGTCTGGCCGTCCTTCTCGTTCAACCTTCTAGCAGTCTGTTCTGTGCCCAAACAACGCCATCGCAGAACATGTGTGGAGCACAGGTCACAAGATCCTGTGGGATGAGACAATAAGTAACGACCATGATGGGGACTGGTTTAGAAGGAGGATCAAGGAAGCACTGCACATTAGAAGCTCCAATGCCATGAACTCTGACATTTGTATTCGATCTTCAGATCAGCAGTGCAGGATTGCTTCCCAGCATTGCAAAGACGTAGCCAAGCATCCTTCTTTTTTGACAAGTTGCGAAGCTCATCTGACACCCATACAGCCTCCTGCCTCCTCAGCAATTCAGATAGAGCTCCAGGTGCTTCACGAATGGCAGCTTTATGAGCTAACCACGCTGGTTCTACCCCGCTGTGCTCTTTGACACTGTCAACTGTGCTAGGTAGTGTCTTGAAGACTGACTAGAGATTGCAGTTAATTCAATAGTCTGCCGAAGGGGAGCTCTTGGCGACGACACTTAGCCTTGATTTTCAATCGCCGGAGGACACTGCAAGCTCATAGTCGAATTCATGGTAGACAGAACGATACACTCAGGTGTCAAGAAGACTGGAACTAAAACAACTGTTCCCAATCCCCCACACTGATGACCATATCTTTGGGTGGAATGGAGGAAAAAGTAGCTTGAAGTTAATCATGAAAGCCATTAGATGGCTCATTAGTTTCTGACAGTCATGGTTTGCTCGATGCATATATGGCGATGTGAGAAGCAAATGACGAGAGTTTTCAGACGAATGTGAATGATGTGTTCAGAAATGGGGTTAAAGACACTACCACCCGAAGACTCCCCGGAAGAGACAGCAGCAGGGGTCACAGCTATGGACGTGGCTGTCAGGTGTCATAGAGTGAAGTATGGATGTTGACTGTACTTTGGCTGTACCATGCCCTCAGACAGAGCCAATAGATCGATCTTCTCATTCATGGTCTTGATGGCAGCAAGAAGTTTGGCACTCTGATCACTGAGAGTCCCTAACATTCGGACATTCCAACATGCACTTCTGGTCCTTGACTTGGCATGAAGAAATTCACAAGAAGCCGACGATTTCTTGGCTTTGCAGGCTTTGAGTTTCTGTACACACTGCCTGCGGGTCTACATGGTAGAGCATGGAGCGCCAGTCCATCTGACCCACGTCGTGTGATTAGTAAGGCCAATGTCTGGCCAGGTAGCCAGGGATCACTATGAGGAGGTTGCACGACTCGATCCCCCCAGCACACACACACACACACACACACACACACACACACACACACACACACACACACACACACACACACACACACACACACACACACACACACACACACACACACACAAACACACACACACAAGCACACACACACACACACACACACACACACACACACACACACACACACACACACACACACACACACACACAAGCACACACACACACACACACACACACACGCACACACACCTTGGATCTTGAACCTATAAAGCCGTCCATCATGAGAGGACAACAGTACGTATCCTGGGGCACGTAGCCAAGCCCCTTCACATTACAGTGTACGTATGTACCTCTGCAATACAACCACATCTTTATAACACCCTTGCAATTATTACTGGCCCACACATGGCTGCCTCGGACATACTGCACTGCACTTTTGGTGTGGATGCATGATCTGTATGGTCTGCGTTTTTGGGCTGGTTGTATGTGTTTGTGTGTGTCCTTCCTCTGTACCATTCTTTCACTCCCTCACCTTCCACCCCCTCCCTCCTTCTCCTCCCCCTCTATCCTCCTCCCTAGGACATCTGTGAGAACACGTTCCACTGCCTGTTTGGTTTCATCTTCCTCTTCCTGATGTTTGTGTTACTTATCATATGCTCAGAGGGGGCCATTGGCATGATCTACTCCCAGCTATGTAGAGAGGTGGGTGCGGGGGGCAGACGCTGCACATGCATCCATAGACACTCACTACATGCTTACGTACATACAAGTGAAAAACAAGTGTGCATACACACACGCATGCACATTGCATTGTGCATACGTAGCTCCTTGTGTCTGCTAAGCTGACCACTTTTCTTCCAGGTCTGATTGCAGGTGCTGAATCGGACTCACTACACTTGGTACATACGTACTTATGTATAGGGGGAATGTCGTATCCCCAAGTACACTCGCACAAGCGCTTATGCATGCGCAATGTTCATACACATCTTTTGTACACCTCCGTAAGTGCATAGTTCGTCCCTGCTAAAGAGACGACATACGTACACTTCTATGCTTGCGTTGCTTACATGGTTTGTTTCCTGTACCACCCCCTGCCCTCCCCCTCCCCCTCCCCCTCTCCCTTCCCTCCCATCTCCTGTCCCAGAACTACCGCTGGTGGTGGAAGTCCTTCTTCCTCACCGGGTCGTGTGCCTACTACGTCTTGGGTGTCTCCGCAGTCTGCTCCATGACCAGAGTGAGTGGGAGGCACAGGGGGTGGGGCATGTGGTTGTGTGTGGTCTCTCTCTCTCTGTGTGTGTGTGTGTGTGTGTGTGTGTGTGTGTGTGTGTGCGTGCGTGTGCGTGTGTGTGTGTGTGTGTGTGTGTGTGTGTGTGTGTGTGCGTGTGTGCGTGTTTCATGCCCCTTCCCTACACCTCCCCAATTTTATACGTATGCAGTTGGAGATTGAAGACGTAATCCCCACATTGCTCTACGTTGGCTACACCGGGATAATGGTGTTTGGCTTCTGGCTCCTCACTGGATCCATTGGGTTCTACGCAACCTACTTCTTCAACCGCAAGATATACGCCGCAGTGAAGCAGTGCAAGAAAGAACTTGATGTAAGAATTGAAACGTGAGCTAATGAAGATGGGTGCCTCCAGCGTCAAGCATGTCCATGTGCTATTAAGGAGCATTGAGGAGCTGAGGGAGTACGAGGCTGGACTGGGCATACCTGATCTAGACGAGGGTCAGTCAGTGTTGGAGCATGTGTGGTTGTCGCCACTGGGAGGCGTGCTAATACTCACACACACACACACACACACATGTATCTGTCTGAGGTATATGTATCCACATTATGGAGCTGCAGTAATGTGCAAAGCTACAGGGTATTTTCAGGGTAGCTATTTTCTCAGCTTTAGTCAACTCTTTCATGCTGTCCCTCTCACTTCTTCGATGCAGGTAATGAAGTTACCTTCTCTAAACTGTAAAATAAGAACAATGTGCATGTGACGTGTTGTGTGTTGTTCGTTTTGAGTCTGCATGACCGAGCGCAATTACGTCATATGACGTTATAATGGGGTACCAGTGCGCACGCCGTAAGTAAAAATGGCGTCTGCTGTCAGTTTTCGGAGTAGTTTATCCTTGTTATTGTGGCTATTGGGGACCGTACAGGCATTCTACTTTCCAGGAGTTGCGCCAAATGAGTTCAAATCGGGCGACAGTTTATTTATAAAGGTTAGATATGACGTTGATCATGAACCAGCCGTGTAAATGAGCGCTGGGACTAGTGATGCGCGCGGTAATTGAGTGCTACCACTCACTGTCCACTGTGGTCTGTTCTGTGTACTATATATAAATGAGTGTGAATGAACGCCTTTGCTGTAAGCGAGGGCGCGTGTATGTGTGCCGTTGTTCGCTCGTTCTAGATTCCTTCATTGCGGCCTTGTACAATGGTATATAAAATGGCTGCCTCCTAGTCGACGTTAATTTCGTATTCGTATTCGTAAATACGTTTCTGTCACATTCATAGTGAATTGTGATAATTTCGTATTTAAAGTTTAGCCATACAATGTGGCCAATTACCTGCCAGGTGGCGGAGTGCCAATACAGGAGGTGTATTATGTTTCCCACAATGGAGTCTATTACATGGGGATGGCACATACGAATGAGGGCGCTCCAAAGGCTATTAGCTGTCTAGCTAGCCCTGATCTGAACACTCAATAGACATTTCTATTAACATTGCAGATCACGCCTACACCTGGAAAGGAAACTTTCTCTAGCTGTGATGGTTGGTGTGTTGCTTTTCCAGTGCATTTTTTCTTATCACACACACCATTTGTCACAGGTAATTGAAGGAATGACTTATTGTAAACCACACACACACACACACACACACACACACACACACACACACACACATGCACACACACACACAGGCACACACTCATACATATACGTTTTACTGCTCAAGGAAATTATGAATACACATACGTATACATACCTACGTATATACTGTACATTATGTATGGGCACTGTGTGTGTGTGTGTGTGTGTGTAATACCATAACGCTATGGTAACAACAGTGTGCGATGATAAGTATTTTGGAGCACTATTTTGGTGAAAACTTACCCACCCGCAGGTACAAGCGACAACGAATTCTCCACTCTGCGCAAATGGGCTACAAGCCGCCGACTATCCGACGAAAGAGCAGCAACAGGGCGCGAAAGAGCAGCAACAGGGCGCGAATCGTTCTTCATCGTTTTATTCAGCGACAAATCGTTTTGCGGTCGTTTTATTTAAGGGTGAATCGTTTTAGAACCGTCCGTCCATTTCGTCTAAACGGGGAGGGTGTTTTGTACAACGGAAAAGGTCGTTCCGTTTTCGTTTCGTTTCGTAAAAACGGTACGATAACGTTATATTGTCTCATACTGTAAATGTCAAGTGAAGGGTCCGCCAATGTGAAGTGGTGGGTGTGAGGATTGCGTCTCAGACAATTTAGACACTCTCTTTCTAAAACGTATTATGCCATACAGTAACAAGTCACTCACATCTCACGGTGGATTCTGGCAGTTTTTCATTTCTGCTTGTCTTTTCAAAATAGTGAAAGACAACGGTAAGTGTAATGAGTGGTTTCCTACGTAATTGACATTATTACACTGTATGCTTTAAGTTACCGCTGGAATGATGCATAATTGCATTAGTGTGTGCGTGCATGTGTGTGCAGTGTGTGCATGCCCGCCCCCCCCTGCGTGTTATACCTTATATGTATGTATGTCCCCGCCTGTGCACAGGTTGCTGGACAATCTTCCCGCAGCCACCGTCTTCACTAATGTGGAATCCGGGGAGAAGCAGTATGAGGACGGGTTCAGAGTTGGTTTTGTGTCTGAGGAGAAGCTGTACCTCAACAACCACCTGCACTTTGTGGTGGACTACCACAGCGTCCCGGACGAGGAGGGGGAGGGGGAGGTGCACCGGATTGTGGGGTTCCAGGTAGTGGCCCAAAGGTGGGCGGGTCAGGGTGGGTGGAGTCAGGCGTAACAGATGTATACAGTGTGTGTGCATATTAAATCGTGACTGACACACTGATGTTCTTGCACAAACCCACTTACGTACATCACATACGTACGTACACACTTCCATTCACAGTCTTGTGTAGCCAGCCTGGTTTCCGCTGGTTTAGTGCGCATTTCGCACTCACAGATCGTTGTTTGTCTGAATGTGAACACAAATGGAAATGGCAGATTACAGGCCGCCTGAGACTAATCCACAACTACGTAGCCAACGTGTGTGCATTTTCAGAATTGCTCATTAGACATGTGTTGCTGTCTGCATGCCTGAGTAGTGGTATGCTTGTCTGTCTGTGTGTATTAGTATTGCTTTTGAGAATCAGAAGCTGAGTGAGGATGGAGGGAGTTGCAAGCTGTCTACAGAACCTGGTGTCTGTACACTCACACCTGCTGGTTAGTAATACATGTGCTTATTGTGTGTGTGTGTGTGTGTGTGTGTGTGTGTGTGTGTGTGTGTGTGTGTGTGTGTGTGTGTGTGTGTGTGTGTGTGTGTGTGTGTGTGTGTGTGTGTGTGTGTGTGTGTGTGTGTGTGTGTGTGTATGTGTGTGTGTGTGTGTGTGTGTGTGTCTGTGTGTGTGTGTGTGTGTTGTAGTATGTACGTATGTACGTATCCGAAGTGTCAATATGATTGCGTGTGAAGATTTGTTTAGTGTATGTGTGTATGTCGGCACGTTCGTATGTACGTACTGTAAATGTTTGCCCGTAAGTACGTATTTGTATTTCTGTACTAAGTGAGTTGCACAAGTGATTGTGCAGTACTCAAGCAGACAGAGCAGATGGTCACCCCTCCCCCCCCCCTCCACCTCTCACCTGGCATATGCTCCTTCATGCAGAGAAAAATAAAGTGTTGTTCACGTATTCCGTGGAGTGGGTGAAGTCAGAGGTGGCATGGGCCTCTCGTTGGGACACCTACCTCCGGATGAGTGACGTGCAGGTCAGCTGGAACCACTGTCCCCTGCATCCCTCTATAGAGGATTTTCACAATTTAATAATACAGTGGAACCTATCTATAGAGGACACCATTGGGACCCAGCTGGCTGTCCTGTATAGAGCAGTGTCCCTAATTCGGAGGTAGATTTGTACACAGTTCTATGTGATTGGGACTGCACAAAGTGTCCTCATTAGAGAGGTGCCCCTTATTCAGAGTGTCCTTTATAGGGAGGTTCACCTTTTACAGTTGTACATACATACATAGTCACTCATGTAACTCCTCACCATCTTCCACCCCCCTGCCCCACCCCCGCACCTCCCCCTCCCTCCCAATCCGACAGGTGCACTGGTTTGCCATCTGCAACAGTGTGGCCATCGTCCTCTTCCTCTCTGGCATCCTGGCACTCATTCTGGTCAGGACCCTGCGTAGGGACATCGCCAGATACAACAGGATCTCGGACGACACTGACTTCGTGAGTTGGCCCTTGGACTGCATCACTGGCCGCTGAGCTCCATTCACACAGACACTGGTACTGTAGTGGGTTTGTTTCAGCCTCTGGATTGGTTGCTTCCGAAGAGAAGACACACACACATGAATGCACACATCTGTCCTGTCCTGTCCTGTTAAAAAGCTGCCGTTACACGGCCACGCTTGCCCAAAAGGGCAGCAAGTCTCTTAATAGATAAGTTCTTCAGTGGCATTAGACTTCTGACATACATATGTGGACTGCTAATCCCCCTCTGCTCCTAAACCACCTCTGCGATCCAACACTCTGCACACACACACACACACACACACACACACACACACACACACACACACACACACACACACACACACACACACACACACACACACACACACACAGGCATTTGTGTACATGATTAAATGATTAGCGCAGTACAGTGTATGTGCCAACCTGACATTCCACTTCATTTCAAGGAGTAACAAACACACAGTCGCAGTAGGTAGATACTAGTCAGTAGTCAGTAGTCGGTGTGGTCCACTTTGGAGTCCAGACTGTACGTACATGTTGTGATGTGAGGGAAGGAACCACTTGTCTGCATTGTAACTAGTCTGTCCGCGGCCTCGTCTCTCCATTTGCACTGCAGGATGACACGTTTGAGGAGACAGGATGGAAATTAGTCCATGGCGACGTGTTCCGCCCTCCAAACCACCCCATGCTGCTCAGCGCCTTCCTCGGCTCGGGGATACAGATATTCTGCATGGTTCTCATTATCCTAGGTGAGGGGGAAGGGTGTGAGGTGGAGTGATGAAGGCATGAGTGTCAAGGGTAAGAGTGTGAGTGGAGGTGGGAATGAAGGTGTTCAAGTGTGTTTGGTGGCTACGGGAGAGGAATGTGCATGCTGGTGCATGCGTATGCACACACACACACACTTTCTCCTTTCTCTTCCTACTGTCATCACTTCCCTCACTTTTCTCTCCCTCTCCTCTCCCTCGCCGGTATGTAGTCTTTGCAATGTTTGGAATGCTCAGTCCGGCCTCGCGTGGTGCCCTCATGACAGCAGCCATTGTCCTCTTCATGTTTATGGGGCTCGTTGCTGGCTATAATGCTGCCCGCATGTACCGCACTTTGAAGGGCACCCACTGGAAGCGTGCCGCCGGGCTCACCGCTAGTCTCTACCCTGGTGTGGTGTTTGGTGTCGGATTCTTTCTCAACTTCTTCATCTGGGGCAAGCACTCTTCTGGAGCTGTGAGTCAATAGGCAGGCATGCTTTGTGGGAGGTTGGTGGGTGTGAGGGGAGGAAGGATTCTGTGGGTAGTGTAGGCTAGACGTGTACACATCTGAGAACTGTGGACGTACATTGTGCCGATACTTTTCATACCACTGTAGTGGCATCTTGTTTATTGAGAAACTGCTACTTTCTGTTGTGCACTTGTCTCACCCTCATTTTTTCCTCTCTCCTTCCTCCTATCCCTCTCTCCTCTCTTCTTCCATCCCGTCCCATCCTATCCCCCCTCCCCTAGGTACCCTTCACCACCATGCTGGCCCTGCTGACCATGTGGTTTGGCATATCATTCCCTCTCGTGTTCATTGGCTTCTACTTTGGCTTCCGTAAGCAGCCTTACGAGCACCCAGTGAGGACCAATCAGATCCCCAGGCAGATTCCAGATCAAGTGTGGTATCTCACTCCAGTTGCCAGGTGTGTGTGTGTATGTGTGTGTGCATGAGTGTTGCTTCAACATGCTATGTTTTGGAACTTCTCTGTAGAGGACACCACTGGGACCCAGCTGGCTGTCCTGTATAGAGAGGTGTCCCTAATTCAGAGGTAGATTTGTACACAGCCCTATGTAGTTGGGACTGCAGACAGTGTCCTCATTAGAGAGGTGTCGTTATTCGGAGTGTCCTTTATAGAGAGGTTCCACTGTATGTGCGTACATATTAGGGGTCAAGCGACTAAATGAATAGTCAAATATTCATTCTGATATTCAAGCAAATGTTTTCTTCGTTGAATGTTTGTGTCGTCATAAAAATGGCTGCTAAATTTGATCAACTAATTTACCAACCAGACCCTTCCAGAGCGAACGCTATGTTCGTAAACCGAGCTGACTTTATTTCACAGAAGCTGACAGTCATGTTCAATGTGACTGTCACTTTATTTGAATGACGTCCGTGTCAAATATCGTCGTAGGCACTACATACCTACGAGCATTGGGTTCGCTCATCTGCAGCAAGATTGGCTGTTCATTTGGACATGTTTGAATTTTTGATTCTCTGAGCTTGGAGCAAAGGAAATTGATATGATGTTTTTTCCCACAATGCAAGGCCCTACACAGCAAATACATCTTAAAGTCTTTGCTACAAGCACTAGCCAACTGATTTGGGTGTGATTCCATTCGACATGTCCAGGCCTGTTTGTAATACCATCCCACTTCCCTGTCCTGTAGTCTACTGCAGGCCACTGCAGTGGTGGTGTTCAGTGGGAAACTAACTGGTTTACCGCGCCCATTGGTGGGTATTCAGTGGTGTGCGCGTGATGGAGTTGATGGGTTGTGCTTGTCTCTTTTGCAGTTCACTCTTGTCAGGCATTCTCCCTTTTGGAGCCGTCTTTGTAGAGCTCTTCTTTATTCTGTCTGTAAGTCTGCACTGTTCATGACCACACGCACACACACACACGCATGCACACACACACACAAACACTCACACACAAGCACACACACACAAACACACACACGCAAGCATGCACATGCACCTTGGATCTTGAACCTATAAAGCCGTCCATCATGAGATGACAACAGTATCCTGGGGCACGTAGCCAAGCCCCTTCACATCACAGTGCAATACAACCACATCTTTATAACACCCTTGCAATTATTACTGGCCCACACATGGCTGCCTCGGACATACTCCACTGCACTGTTGGTGTGGATGCATGATCTGTATGGTCTGCGTTTTTGGGCTGGTTGTGTGTCTTTCTCTGTACCATTTTTCCCCTCCCCCTCCCTCCTCCCCCTCCCTCTCCCTCCCTCCTCCCCCTCCCTCTCCCTCCCTCCTCCCCCTCCCTCTCCCTCCCTCCTCCCCCTCCCTCTCCCTCCCTCCTTCCCCTCCCTAGGCCATCTGGGAGAACGAGTTCTACTACCTGTTTGGTTTCCTCTTCCTTGTGTTTGTGATCCTCATCATCGCATGCTCAGAGGTGGCCATTGTGATGATCTACTTCCAGCTCTGTGGAGAGGTGGGTGCTGAGGGCAGACACTGCACATGCATGCATGGACACTCACTACATACGTACGTACATACATACAAGTGAAAAACAGGTGTGCGTACACACATGCATGCACATTGCATTGTAGCACTCATGCATACAAGGAACTCTTTTGTACACATTCTTAAGTTCACGACTCCGTGTACATATCTGCTAAGCAGATCATCCTTTGCTCTGTGGAGAGGTAGGTGCTGACTACAGACTCACTACACTCAATATATACGGTAAGTGACAATATAACGTTATCGTTCCGTTTTTACAAAACGAAATGAAAACGGAATGACTTTTTCCGTTGTATGAAACACCCTCCCTGTTTAGACGGAATGAACGGACGGTTCTAGAACGATTTGTCGCTGAATAAAACGACCTCAAAACGATTCGGCGCTGAATAAACAATCGAAGGACGAGTGGGTAGAAGTAGAGCGTGCAACTGAACCGCTGTCATCCCTCATCTGCCGCTCAACGAGTGCTTTCACAGGCGCCGTCATCTTCGTTGGTCGGCCTGAACCGGGTCTTCTCTCAATGTTAATCGTCTTCCTGTGCTTCTGTAGAAACTTGTGTATCCCCATTCAGTTAGCTATCAAGACCTCCTCTCATAACATGCGGCTGATAGTCGGCAGCTTGTAGCCTATGCATAGTCTCGCATAGCAAGACCGATTTCACCTGACTACGTGAGCCCATTCGCGCGAAGTGAAGAATTCGTTGTCTCTTGTACCTGCTGTACAGCTCTTGCTGCTTGTGAAAAGCAGAAACAACGAATCCTCCCCAAGGCTACCCTTTTATACAGCATGCCTAATCGTATATGCAGACTGTACAATCATTTGGTTTCTATGCAATCGTTTCTCCTCCATTCTGCCAGGATCATCTGTTTAAACATAGATAGAGGAAAGAACGGGATTGGCAACACGAACCAGAAGTAGAAGTGCTCCAATACAGGTCACGTGATCCCTTAGCAACGTGTCGACCTCCACTGTTATCGTTCGTAATGCCAGATCGATCGAAAACCTATGATCGACGATTCGTGTAGCCGGTCCTTTCGTATACGCGACCATGGCGGAGTCTTGCCACGCAGATGCTTCAAGGCAGATCCACGATGTTCTGGACCTGCTGGGGACTGAGATCTACTGCAACACGTTCTCCGAAAGAGGCAAGAAGCAGAATGTGGAGGTACGGAGGTTCAAGGAGGCAGTTTGTGCACGGGAAAACAAGGAAACGTTTCACCGCTTCTGCAAAGACCTTCTTCGCGACATAGCCGACTGTATGTTCCAGTGGTAGGCAGATTTGATGGTACTGCCTCACGATTTGATGGTACTGCCAGTCACGGTTATGCATGACTGCCTCACAGATGACAAGATTATGTTTGCTCTGTTTCTTGTCACTTGATTAGTTAAAATGTTGAAGAAGCTTCTCCGGCTGGGTTGCATCACTCAGGGTTCTCTTGCGGAAATCACCAACCAAAGATATTCTTTGAAATACCAGACTTTTCGGCAGCTTGCTGCTGCCTTCAGCAGTGGTATTGGCTTACAGAGTATGCATGTGTTAAATGTGTGAGGGTGACAGCTGATGATGTGAGGTGAAAATAAAAATGAATTAAATATGAATTCCGCAAGAGAACCCTGATTGGTTAAAATGGTTAGCTAAAACTACTATATCTACTTATCATTACTATATCTATGGCTAAACAATATTAGCCAATCCCCAACTCTTAAGCTCTAGTTTCTTCATGTACATTACAGTGTCCAACTGCAGACTTGTGATCCACCCAAAGTACCATGACAACAAATCTGTTCAGGTCAATTGAGGATGAACACAAGTTTCGGGCTAAAAGGCGCTCATCAGTGCAGTGCTGACACTCAAGTCACACCATGGATAGAGGAAGAAGGGATTGGCAATGCAATTTTTGTCTTGTCCCACCAACGTAGCCTTCCTTTCGATACCCTTCGTACGCGGTATACGAGCAATTGAGAGGGGCACAAAAAAAGACGAAATTATACAGGGAAAACGAAAGGAATCGACAAACAACGCTGCCTATTCCATTTATCGAAGATAACATGTCACATCTATAACAGTGGGCTCAAGGAAGACATCATCTACGTAGGACGGAATCCTTTGCTCCCAAGCTCATACTGTTGTCTGCCGCCCTCTTGGGAGTGAACGATCTCGACAATTGAGTGTCACATGGAGGTGTGAACTTCATGGGTTCTGCTGGGTATGCGGAGAATAGGGCTAAAGAGGCCCATTAAATACGGCGATTATGTGTGCAAAACTCGTGCTTAACAACCGTTGCTTGGATACGAGGTTGTACGGCACCTCTGACATTGGAGGTATGGAATTTATGCAGACTTCCGGTTCGCGTCTGCGTATTGCGTTAGTGTTGTGCCAATCCCTTTCTTTCCTCTATCTATGGTTTAAACGATTTGACCTTTCCGTATGAACGAAACGAAAACGAGCGAAACGATAATGTTTTATTGTCACTTTGAAGACTTCTGAGTGGCTAGGTAGCATCATGCACAATCTCTCTGGAAACAACTCCAGCCAATCGTGTTTGGGGACAGATAGAGGTCCCACCTGGACACCTTTCCCGCCCTACTCGTGCATACAAATTGGCCTGCCTTGTTTTGTAACCCACACTCACTGGTGAAGACCCCTGGATTGGGGTCGAAACGTCTGTTTTTGGACCTCTATCTGTCCCCAAAAAACAATTGGCTGGAGTTGTTTCCAGAGAGATTGTGCGTTATATTGTCACATATCGTACCTACTTATGTATAAAAGCAACTATACATGTGTGCACACTCGCACAAACACTTACATGCGTATGCATGCATAACCCACATGCAATGCATTCTTTGTACACCTCCGTAAGTGCATACGTAGCTCTTCCAGACTAGGTACACTTGTACACTTGTGTTGCTTACATGGTTTGTTTCCTGTACCACCCCCTCCCCTCCCCTCCCCTCCCCTCCCCTAACCTCCCCTTCCCCTCCTCTTCCCCTCCCCCTCCCCTCCCCTCCCGTCTCCTGTCCCAGAACTACCACTGGTGGTGGAAGTCCTTCTTCCTCTCCGGGTCGTGTGCCTACTATGTCTTGGGCTACTCTGTGATCTACTACATGACCAAGGTGAGTGGGCGAGGCACAGGGGGTGGGGCATGTGGTTGTGTGTGGTGTGTGTGTGTGTGTGTGTGTGTGTGTGTGTGTGTGTGTGTGTGTGTGTGTGTGTGTGTGTGTGTGTGTGTGTGTGTGTGTGTGTGTGTGTGTGTGTGCATGCATGTGCGAAGTTTGAGTGTGGGTGGGGTGGGGATGGGGTGTAGGTAGGTACGTAGGTGTGTGTGGGTGTGTGTGTGGGTGGGTGGGTGGGTGGGTGTTTCATGCCCCCTCCCTACCCCTCCCCAATTTCATACCTATATGCAGTTGGAGATTGAAGACTTCATCCCCACATTGCTCTACTTTGGCTACACCGGGATAATGGTGTTTGGCTTCTGGCTCCTCACCGGATCCATTGGGTTCTACGCAACCTACTTCTTCAATCGCAAAATATACGCCGCAGTGAAGCAGGATTGAGGCTGCCCACATGGACAATGCCAGCTTAATATTTGCCACAATTTTTGCATATTGCCTGAGCGATTTGGGCAGTTCAGTGTTGTGACCCATTTGAACTGCTAGCTACATCGTGTGGCTTCTTATAGTTACGTTATCTGTTGCTTGTTATACATTTACAATGCCTTATAAACAGTTAATTTGCATGTGCATGTGGATGGGGGTGGGGGCTAAAACCCATTTAATATTACAGTAATTGCACTGTAGCTGTTATATATTAAAATAATATTATATTGAAATGAAATTACAAATTACAAAATTAAAGAAATGTAATATAAGGCTGTAATAATCTGTATAATTTATATGTAATAACTCTGATCAATCTATATACTGGACTAGTGAATATATACTCATGATATTTGTATTCATAGCCCTGGAAACAGCATGATATTTTCGTTGTTTAGCCATATGTCCCGCATGGGTATAACGTTAACTCCAAATAACTGCACTAGTAAATTAAATACTTGAGATTAATGACTACCCTTGAGCCTCTCCAGTATCCTCCTGCAGGTGCGGATGGCCAGAGCCACCGCGGTGACTGTGGGGTTGCAGGCCTGGCTGGTCTCCATCACCGCACAGGAGCCAATGAAGAGGTTGTCCACGCCCCACACCTTGCAGTGACTGTCCACCACACTAGTGCCGTCATCCCTCTCCCCCATTCGTGTTGTGCCCTACAGAGCGAGATGAGACATACGTGCGTGTAATACTTATAATGTATAATGACAAATATAATTAGTAAGAACAACATCTATCCTTAAAATTACATAACTCAATTAGCTATTTCAACTAATCATGTTGAGCATTTGTGGTACATAACGGGTACAAGAGATTCCTGTATGGTACTCCAAGTACGTAAATAGGTCCTGTTGTGAAGGACATGCCACTCTTGTTTATATCCTTTGGTGAAGAGGCCAGTGCTGCATCAATCATATGGTGGAATCTTTTTTTCATGACATTACTCCAATCGGCGCTGCTGTAGGACAAGTGCATGTGTGAGTGAGTTGTGTGCACAGTACCACTATGATTCCTCAACTCAGTGGGTGGATTCAAGAACGTTCGAGGTGTGTGGGGTGTTGTAATGCAAATGAGTACTGTAGTACGGCCTATGTTTCATTGCACTGTTTGCAGGAGGCAAGGGCAATTATTATTCAAACGCAAGCAGAATATCTTCACACACCACTCCAATCAAACAGAAAGCGGAGAACACACCGTGATGTGGTGGGCAGCCCCCGGAGGCAACACCTTTGGTTCCCGTCCTGGAAGGTACTTCCCCAAAGCAGCGGCACACTTGCTCATGTCCTCAACCATCAGTTGGAGCCGTTGCGTGTCATCCGGAGTCAGGGAGTATTGGAAGGTGGGCTGGGGCATCCCAAAGAGGTCTGTGTTGGTGGGATCTTCGCTGAATGTGACACAGTTCTCGTAGCGAGGCTCTACCATTCCAAACCAGCGCAGGTCCACAATCAATCGGCTGTCGGTCGTGGAGGGGAGCTCGCCATAGGTAAAGATGTCACGCACAAGGCTGTTCCATGGCCGCTTTTCAGATGGAGTGATTACACACTGCAGTGGGATAGTGCAAGTGATAGGCAGAGTAACAAAGGAAATGAGAATACATGCACACACTTCAAAAACTGATCTTAAAATGTATCTTTACAGACAGAGTATTTTGTACAAGTTCGCTAACTACGTACACGGCTTGAAAGTTGCGACTGGAGAAAAAGAACCAGGACCCGGCACCTGAACTCATAGCTTATGCCCTAACGCAGAGCTGCAGCCATGCAAGCCACCGATGTGTCCACAATTCTTCATCCCAAATAGCCATATATATACGGTCACGGGTGGGTTGCAATACTGCGACCACTTAGAACCCATGCCTAGCGATGGTATGCTCAGCGGGCAGCTAGCATGTGCATGTGCATGAGCCCCCAAGCTAGAGGTGGATGATGGTGCACCTTCCTAATCTATATACATTGTCAGTTGTCAGACCACTTAGAATATGCAGTAGTGCAGCACTTTAAACTGAATTAATTATCCCTATTCCCCACATGCCCTTATGTACGTACCTGTGGAGGCGGGTCATCAAAGGGAATGGGGACTGGGTCGTCGGGGTGCTCCTTGGTGTGCCGGGCCACTGCCTCAGGGTACTGCTCCTTGATTTCATGCAGGATGCTGGGGGACAGGACAACTTGGCAGTTCGCCATTGGGTGGTCACACAAATAGTGGCCCAGGGCTCTTGGGTGCAGACCTGAGTTGAACATGATTTGGGGAACGTGAATGGCACCTGCTGCAAGCACAAAGACCTTAGCCTTGATGGCGACCGTCACTGCTTGCGTGAGGTCCTGGATGACGGCTTCAGAGACATGGGTTTTGTCCTCATTTAGCACCAAACGCTGACACAGCCACTGTGACTGATTGAGTAGGAGGCATCCAACAGGAGAGAAGAAAAGGAGAAACGGGACAAAATTCTCTATGAATAAGTGCCAATATGCCAATATGACAATGCAATTGCAGCTACGCAGATATACCTCACATGTAAGCAACTATATTATGTACATATATGTATATGCAGTAGGCTTTTTCCATATAAAGGGAATCCCCCTTACCCCATCCCCATGAGGACAGTGCCTGCCAATGCAACCACATACATACATACATAGAGTTGTGCATACAACAATATCTGAATGATGATAGCTCATTAAACAGGACGATCTCATGTGTGTAGACCATGCACTCAATATTGCACACTTCATATGAAATACTTGCAGGAGTATTTGCAAAGTCATATACAGCTTGCCAGCAGATTTTGAATTTAGTTCATTGTGTCCGCAAAGTCTGAACACTTGTAGGATTAGACACTAGTGGATGATTCTTTGCAGCACCAGGAGGTTTGAGGAGTGTTGAGTGATGAGTGAAGTTTCCTTTCCAGCTATGTAGTTGAGTTCGCAGACATCATCTGTCTACAGAACCATGTATCCATCACAGGCAATCACAGCTGTATTACCGGATAAGTGCCTCGCTGTCCGATTGGAGCAGTTCAAAATTGCTTCAAAACAAAGAACTTACGTTTATCCGGTGAAGGGACAATAGTCGTACACAATACTCACTGAGAAAATGTCCCTTTTTTCCAGTTACAGGAAGATCTACAAAAATCGTGCAAATTATAAAACACAAAAATTTCACATGAATACAGAATATGGAAATTGTAGAAGAAGTCTTGAATGTTAGAAGACGTTACTGCATAACTTGGTAGAGGCTCATTGCTACAGCTACGTAGGTGTTGCATTGTAACTGACGAAGACGGTCAAAACGTCTTACATTTCTATCTGTTTTCACTGCTACGTGATTGCTCAACAATTGCATAGTCCTACGCTACTGCATATACGTATACCATCCTTTTGTTCACACTAGCCGAACATTAAAAAACGGATGATTTGGCAACTTTTAGGCTTTTCATCAATCAATGAAGACTTCTGATATATGCAAATGAGGCTGACTGCCAGTGAAACATCTGAGTAGTCAAATACAAAGCAATCCACCACATGCAGAGATAGGATAGCCCTTGCACTGTACTCACTATTGCACTTTACATACCGTCACCATTTAAAACTGATTCCTCATCGACCCACTACAGTACATACCTAGGAAGGTCTAGCTAGCCAGACCAGTGTGTGTGCGACTGACAGTCCACATCCTGTCACAAGATCACTGCACCAACACAAAGGCTTCATAATTAGCCACAAAAGACACCTGACACCTTGAGTGGCTTTATGAAGTCAGTGGGAGCTGGAGGTGGAGCACACAAAACTTCCAAATGGCTTCCTCCAAGGACTTCTTGAGTCTCAAGCTCACACAAAAATTTTACATACACAGCAGAAAATTAAAGTTCCAACAAAAGTATATAGCAAGGACATAAAATGAGGTGACAATGGGGATTCATGATGGGGAGATTGCCCTAGACACTGTTGAGGAGGTCCACAGGGATCAAAAGGCCATATAGAATGGTTGGAGGATGTACGTACGTATATGGTAGCTGACCAGGTATGCATATTGTCCTGAGAAATATGCATAATGCTTGTCAATGTTAGACAAACATAATAGAAGCTATGGACTGCCCTATCTAAGTATGTACACAAGTACATCTATATATATATTTGAGAATGTTTGTTTGTTTGTTTGTTTGTTCGCAGTAAACGCCAAAACTACGGAACGAATTGACAATTACGAAGAACTACTCGGAGAGTGTCCTCTGTGGCTTAAAATCGCCCGTCTTAGTGCTCTTGGTATGATATCGTGACATTTCCGGTTTTCCCTTCGCGGCCGACTGCCATTTTTACTTCTCTCATGTCCACTTCTCGCTCTTGCCTAGACGCCTCGCTGAAACGGCGGCGACCGCGCGCAACATCGCTACTCATAATTCAGAATCTTCACATCTCGAACAAAAATGCTACTGTTTCACTATGTACTGTGTACCAAGAATGTTGTTTATCCTGAGGCACTACATTAAAGACTTACTGCATTCAAGCAATCATTAACATTTCTCCAATTTTATGAGCATTGTAAATGTAATTATGCATCTGACACGCATGGGCAAGTTCATGTACATGCAGGCACGCCCTGCAAGTTCAATTATGATATATCCATGCATGCTTTGCAAGTAATTACCCTGAAGCACTGACACATTGTGGCCATGGGCATGACCTTACTTCAGTTGCGCAACTCTCTGTATCAACACAGCTGACATTAAAAGTGCTTTCGATAAAACACTGGCATAAGAGCGCTTTCACCGAAACGCCGTCGACGACACGCCATAGCAGAGAAGCCCGCCTTTGGCGGGCTTCCATGCTAGTATAATATAATTTGTGTGACTAGTGTGTATGTGTAACAGATATTATAAAGGATATCTAAGCCCAGCTGTTCTAAGTATAAACTCACCTTCAGCTGGAAGACAGACTGCTTGTTGTCATTCAGCATTTCCATTAGCTTCTCGCCCAGGATGGCATCAATACTGGTCCACTGTATGTCGCTGCTACAGTGAGGGTCACGCTGCCCAGCGTATAATGGTTTTTCTATAGAAACACTCTTGGTTTGGTCCGAATATGTGCGACGTAGAGCATCAGTTA
>OX465041.1:2361916-2447721 GCA_949841015.1 Aplysina aerophoba
AGACATCAGCTGGTACAATGTGTATGCTAAAATGGCAACTCAATTGAATAGAATTTGGTGGTATGACTCACTCGTAAGCGTTCCACTGTCAACTTCATGAACTCCTCCCATTCCAATATCAACATTTTGCTTCTATGCGTTCCGCTTCTCACATTAAGAATCAGAATGAAAATATGTTCCACTAAACTTGGATGTTGTGACTCATTGAGCAGTTGTACCAGTAGGCCCTTCAGCACCTCATGGTGACTGAGAAAGAGGCAGGAAAGACAGGGGAATGGCAGGAGGAATGGGGCTGTGATGGAAGGGATAGGGGTGCATCAAGTAGGATGGGGGTGTCATAAGATGGCTGGGGGCAAGACAGGACCAACGTGGGAGTGGTAGGAGGGATGAAGGCAGGGCAGATTTAAGAGATGTGCTGAAAGAGTCTACACACACACACACACACACACACAAACACACACACACACACACACACACACACACACACACACACACACACACACACACACACACACACACACACACACACACACACACACACACACACACACACACACACACACACACACACACACACACACACACACACACACACACACACACACACACACACACACACACACACACACACACACACACACACACACACAACATGCACTCACACTCACCTAGCACTCTTGCCGCTTTTATCCTGACTTCGATGTCCATTGACTTGCGGCAAAACTTGATCAGGTTCGGCAACACTTTCAACTGAATAACATCACTGTGCTCCCCTACCGTGTCAGCTCGGTACAGATTGGTCAGGCTGTGAAGTGGGGGCGGAGTCAGAGGGCTAAGTGATGACATCACCAAGACTCACAAGCCCACACCAGGTGTGAACTGTGCACCTCTGTCTTAACTCCATTTCACGCACTTGTCTTTCTTTCAGCTCCCACAGGCCCCATTCAGTCCCTACCCACCTTCCTCCCCTTCTTGTCCTCAGTACACACAGTACTCTTGAATTGGGGAACTATTGTGCAACCAGCATGCAATACTAGTTTGTAGTTGCAAAATAATGACACCTAGGGTCAGGGCCTGGCTTTGAAACTGTGCAGCCTTCCACCTTTACTCTCCCCTCCCTCCACTCTCGTTCCCCCTTCCCTCCTCTTTCTCTCCCTCCCCCTTGCAATTCAGACGCACTCAGCTTCACTTCCGGACCATGTTCACTGGACAACACCTGAGACAAGAATTCCACAAAGTCGGTGGTGGAGGGGAGCTCGCCGTAGGTAAAGATGTCACGCACAAGGCTGTTCCATGGCCGCTTTACAGATGGAGGGATTACACACTGCAGTGGGATAGTGCAAGCAACAGGCAGAGTAACCAATGAAATGAGAATACATGTACAAACTTCAAAAACTGATCTTATAATGTATCCATCGCACCTCAAGGCATGGGTTCTAAGTGGTCACAGCATTGCGGCCCGCCCATGACCGTATATATAATTATGGCGATTGGGGACGAAGAATCATGGCCACACCGGTGGCTTGCATGGCTGAAACTCCGCGTTAGGGTGTAGGCTATGAGTTCCGGCCCCGGGTCGTGGTTCTTTTCTCCGGTCGCTACTTTCAAAGCTGTGTAGTTGATACACTCGGACAGAGTATTTATTACATGGCTCAGGGCCTATGTATACCAAGACCTCACAGCGTCATAAGCTTTGATACGTTTATACCCTCATGTGGACTGAAGCAAGTAAAGTACTCGCGCACAGTGTCCACAATAGATGTGTAGCTCTTTCTCTGCCTTCTTTTCTGCCCACCGCTTGTTATTTCGTGCTTTTCATCTTAACTAATCCTAGTGAGAAGGAAGGCTTTGCATCCTAATCTTAGTGAGAAAGAAGTCTTGACTGCTAACAACCGTCCTAGCCATGCGCACCGGGCAAGGAAGGTTTTATAGCCCTTTAAGTAGTGCTAGGCTAGTAGCAGCTCTCCTTCCCAGCGACCGTGCCCACAGTATAAAATGTACTGAAGCAAAGTGGCGAACCACAAAAACCGCCTCTTACACGGAAATTGGCGCAAACACCAGTCGTGTTGGTCTTAGCCAGGTGTGCACCGACCATTCAAATATCGATCGCCATTGGCGACAGCCAGAGTTGAGCCACGATCGCTCTAGAGCGTCTGGTTCACGGTTTTACATGATGACAGACAGACTGACTGACTGACTGACAGATGCAACCAATTACTTAACCCCTTGCACTATCTCGCGGGGTAACTATGTTATGTACATACTTAGTAGTACTTTGAGTCAGTAGGCTTTCTCCATATAAAGGGCATCCCCCCTTACCCCATCCCCATGAGGACAGTGCCTGCCAATGCAACCGCATACATACATACGCACATAGAGCTGTGCACACAACAATATCTGAATGAAGATAGCTCATTAAACAGGACGATCCCACTGTGTGTGTAGACCATACACTTAATATCACACACTTCAGTATAAGATGAAATATTTGCAGGAATATTAGCAAAGTCATATACAGCTTGCCAGCAGACTTTGAATTTAGTTCAGTGTGTCCGCAATATCTGAACACCTGTAGGATCAGACACCAGTTGATGATTCTTTGCAGCACCAGCAGGTTTAAGGAGTATTGCTGATGGATTTCTCGTACCAGCTATGTAGTGGAGTTCGCAGACATCATCCTTTGTCTGTCTACAGAACCATGTGTCCATCACTGGCAATCACAGCTGTATTACCGGATTAGTGTCTCACTGTCAGATTGGAGCAGTTCAAAATTGCTTCAAAACAAAGAACTTAGGTTTACCGGTGAAGGGACAATGGTCGCACACAACACTCACTGAGAAAATGTCCCTTTTTTGCAGTCAGAGGAAGATTTACAAAATTCGTGCAAATTACAACACACAAATATTTCACCACATTAAACAGAATGATATGTAATAGCAAAAGAATTCTTGAACATTAGAAGACATGACTGTATATGCTGTCATTTTGTTCACACTAGCCCTACGCTCGTAAAATGGATGATGTGGCAACTTTTAGGCTTTTCATGACGACTTCTGTTTTATGCAAATGTGGCTGGCTGCCACTGAAATATCTGAGTAGTCAAAGACACAAAGTAATCTCTCCGCCATAGTGATAGGATAGCACTTGCATTGTACTCACTATTGCACTTGCATACCGTCACCATTTAAAACCTGATTCCTTATTGACCCACTACAGTACATACCTAGGAAGGGCTAGCTAGCCAGACCAGTGTGTGTGCGTGACTGATAGTCCACATCCTGTCACAAGATCACTGCACCAACACAAAGGCTTCATAATTAGCCACAAAAGACACTGTGAGTGGCTTCATGAAGTCAGTGGGTGCTGGAGGTGGAGTACACAAAGCTTCCAATGGTTTACTCCAAGGGCTTCTTGAGTCTCAAGCTCACACAAACATATTATACATATTATATATATACAGTGCAAGTTGCAATTTACCCCACTAATCTAAATAAATAATATAATATAATATAATATAATTAATTCACAGAGGTCCTGGAGGCTTCTGCAGATATGTGTTCAGTATCCACATAAAATATGAGGAATTTGATGGATTTTAAATTGAACAGATTTTTTAATTAGGCTTTCGTCTTTGTACAATTTGCAGCCAAAGTTCCAATATAATTTCCCATAGTGTAACACATAATGTATGGAACATTTATACTAATAGATGCTGTAAGAATAATTTTAAAGACAAAGTTGCCGGAAAATCATGAAACTCAGAGCACCTGACCAAGTGCTCCCTGAGCCCTATATATATATATATTATACACAAACATATATATATATATATTATACACAAACATATATATATATATATATATATATATTATACATATACAAGTCATATAAACATACGTAAATTATACGTATATATATCCAACAAATATATATAGCAAGGACGTAAAATGAGGTGATAAGGGGATTTATGATGGGGTGATTCCCCTCGACACTGTTGAGGAGGTTCATGGGGATCAAAAGGCCATATAGAATGGTTGGAGGATCTACACATATAGGGGACATACATATTTACTAAGGTACGCATTTTGTCCCGAGAAATATGCACAATGCTTGTTAATGTTAGACAAACACAATAGAAGCTATTGACTGACCTACCTACGTACACAAGTACATATAGTATAATTTGTGTGAGTGGTGTGTGTGTGTAACAGATATTATAAAGGATATCTCAGCACAGCAGTTCTAAGTATAAACTCACCTTCAGCTGGAAGACAGACTGCTTGCTGTCATTCAGCATTTCCATTAGCTTCTCACCCAGGATGGCATCAATACTGGTCCACCGTATGTCACTGCTACAGTGAGGGTCACGCTGCCCAGCGTATGATAGTTTGTCTATAGAAACACTCTCAGTTTGGTCCGAATATGTGCGACGTAGACCATCAGTTACTACTGAGTGCCGAATGGAGAAATCAAATAGCTGGGAGCTCGTCTTGAGCACAGCATCTGCCTCACTGTACAGCTCCTCCCACTCCTTATCGCAGATAAGTGGAGAGCGTTCCAACTTGGGTTGCTGACGGACTATGGTGGCTGTCCAGAATGCAGCCATCCCTCCAACGTTGTATGCTGCTACTGCTGCGGGCATGTTCTCCTCCGCGGCCTGCTCGGGGTTCAGTGTGGTGTTCCTGAATCTGCACAGAAATACACAGAGAGTGTGTGGAGAATCCTGCGCTTGGCTTAGACAGCATAACAATAGTTACAATATACTTATATGTACATACATACATTGGGCAGTGACCACTGATCAGACAGAGCTGTCTATGAACGGAAGTCAATTATTGTGACCTTCATCTTTCACCCTTATCTTCAGTCTCCTTGACTGACGAAGACCTTCGAGGTCAAAACGGGTTTTTACTCTTCCTGTTGCGTATTTTTGCTCATAATAATTGACTTCCGTCCATATGTTGACGCAACAAGAGCCTCTACAGCATCAGAGCTGCCTATGTAGGGCCTGGTGCGATGAATATCACAGGTGCTGTGGGGGTTCAGTGCATTCTGCTCTATATACAAAACAATTTCAACGTGTAGGTTAGGTTATTCATCTTGTGTCTGCCAATATATTTATAGTTCACCTAGTTGGAAACTGTTGGTCTACTCCAACTGTAAAGAATAATACGTACTTAGCTAAATCCCCACAATGCATTCTCAGCTCACCTTTGGTGTGGGGCACTACTTGCAGAAGTCACCTCATGTTGTTGGGCATCGTCTTTCGTCCCAGCTTCGTTCGAGGCCACTGGCACAGAGAGGCGGCGGTGGTTCTCCTCAATCACGTTAGCAAAGGAGAGTGCGTTTTTTCCGGTAAAGGAAGGTATTTTTGAGGTGTTCCCCCTGGCGCTTGGAGATCTGCGGTCCGGCATCAATCATGAGCACGGGACATCCGCCCTCGACCAACTTTCTCGCAAACGTGGCCCCGAGAGGACCTGTCCCTACTACCAGACGTCGACTTCTATTGTGCCCACTTTTCCGGCCGCCATTTTAAGGCGCGGTAAAATAGAGAAGGACTTCGGAAAAGCGCTGCTGACGAGAGTAGTCAGGTCCGGCGAAGGCTACGCTTGACTACGAAACTACAGCGAAACACGTTTGGGGAACACAGGGTGCCGATTAATTGTCATATAACAGCGCTAAGGAAAGAGAGAGAGAGAGATAGTTGGTTGAAGTTGATGTGGAACAATGCCTGAACGTGGTAAGTTCAACCATAGGCCACACGTGTGTCTATGGTTCAACATATTCTGTGGATAATCTTTTTGTTCCGACACTGGTGTAGTTAGACGTTAGTCGCGGCTCAAGCATGAGCACATAATAGCTATGTACGTATGTGACAAGTTAGCTGTATTTCATTGTACGTATGCTAACTTCAACTAGCTAGCAGTTGATTTAAAATCTGCTATCTTTCCTCCTAGCTAGCTAGCTATTCAGGAGATGGTTGGAATGCATACGGTTAGACTAATGCTGACTAGCTAATATCATTGCTGCCTTCTACGTACTTTCAATAGTGGTCATGCACGTGCTTGGCAACAATTAACCCCACACTGGTTTGATCTGGCTGGCAGAGGGCACAAGCTATGTGAAATATTTATGCACTAGGCCTGGGGTTTGTCTTACATATTCTGCCATCAGTGAAAGTCAAACAGAACAAAGGATTTGCCGGTCAATAGTGTGCCCTGGGCCTTTAGCAAAGTCCTCGACCACATAATCGCACTAACCTGTAGGTGGTATAAGTAGCACTGGGGCCAATAGGACACTTCAAGGTCAAGGTCAAGACAAAGAGTGTGATTATGCATGCCAAATCTGTGAACTGTGGACACAGCACAGCTTTCATGTGTTGCTCACTTGGTAGCTGTACGTGTAGGATGTACACATGCAAACCAGTGGAAATGCCTCTTAACCATATTCCTCTGTTTCCTTTGGTAGCAACCACAGTCTCTCTGACCGCAACATTGGCAACACCCACCATGACTCCCATGGCAACGCCCACACCCACGCCAACACTGCAGCCAACGGATGCATATGTTGTATACATTTCTGTACTACTGCCAGTCACTATTCTCCTGTGCATCGTGTGCGGCATAGTGTGCTGCTGCTGCTGTGCCTGGCAGATCAGGCGCAGAAGATGGATGATAGGTTAATCTTAATTTGTTTTACATGCAATTTTTGCTATGGTAAATGTAGTATCAGAGCTCATTCTATACGGCAGCGTTACTCGCTGTCTGAGAGATATCAAATGCTAATTAGGTGTGTAGCAATGAATGGAGAACAGGTGTTGTGCTAGGCTGTTTTGTTCACAAAGGTTTACATCATGCAGCTACAAAACTGCCCACCAGCATTTCTTCATGCTTGTATTGCTGTATGAATTGCTCAGGATACTCCTGAACAGGCCTAGGGATGCTCAAGAAGTGCTAAAAGTAATTCAATGTCACTGTGTACGGGCTCCAACCTATGTACTGCATTGACTGGTTGTCATGTCAGTCATGTAATTATACTTATAAGAATGTAGGAGTTTCTCATTAACACAAAGGTGCTGGCTCTTTTAATGCATAAAGGTGTGTAATGAGCTGCTGTAGTGAAGCTTGGGGAAGATGTGAATATCGAATATAGGGGTTGCAGATTCCATCAGGTCATACCTAACTGCAGACAGAGACCATCCACTTGTACAACAGTCCTTTTGTAATGTGGATCTGATTGATGATGATCAGGGAGCTTGTTTGAAAACCTCCCCCCCCAAGCACTATGATGCAATCAACAATTCATAGCAATTACACCACTGGGCATGGAAAGAAATATAGTTGCAAATGAAGTGGACCTCTTCTTGATTTATTGTCTTGTGATCTGTGCGGTAGTGTGTCATGCGTGCAATGCAGATTTCTGCAAGGCAGTAGTTGGGATGACAGTTACACCTTCAGCATCACTCTAATTGATGACATACATCTTATCTTTCAACATCACCTTCAGCAGCATGACATACATCTCATTTGCATGCATGCTTCGCTGTATCTAACTAGTAGTACTCCCTTTGTCAGTGCCGTCTTGAGTTCTTACAGGTGATGTTACATTGTCTATTATTCTTTACTGCAGCAGATGCCTTGGAAACTGCACCTGTATACGGTATGCTGCTAGATTGTAAGGCACAGAGCACAACAATGCTTACACACTTACTTGTAGTTTGAGTATAGTTCAGTAATTTCAATGTGCTAGTGCTGTTGCATGTCTGCACACACTGAACTCGTAACTGATGTCGTATGCATTCGTACACGTGTTGTACTGTCACTCCTTCTATAGTGTTCTTTCAGGTGGTGTTACATCAGGTGTTTGTCTTACATTACTGCAGAAAGTGAACGTGCACCACTCGCGGGTGATGACCAACCTGAACCAGGTATGCTGTATGGTGTCAGCCAAAGAGCACAGCAAAGAGCAATGTACTTTCAATGTGCTTGTGCAGTTGCATCTCTGCACATGCTGAACACTGTTGTACATGTGTGGTACTGTCACTCCTTTTTATGTATAGATGTAATACAGGCACAAATGGCACCAATGGCTCCACAACAACAAGGACGACAAGGTTTGTGCACAGTCCTCCAATTTCATTACAGGAGAGCTAACCAGAGTAATGAGCACCTGCACAGATTAAATATTAGCAGTTGGTAATGTCTAAAGGATTAACAAATGTACAAAATTAGAGTAGCTGTACATGCCTTGGAATGAAATTGTTGCATTGATGAAGCCATACACATCAAAGGTGAAATGTGGCCAATATTCTATTTGAAGTAATATTTTGAACTGGTGCAGGAGTCCTGGGCTTTTGGTTGGTCAAGCATATGTGCTGTAAATATTCTATAATAATTTGTGAACTTCTCCATTCTACCTCTAACCAAATTCTAGCAAAATATAAATAATAGAATTAAATTGGTCTTTATTGGCTTGCGTCTTGCAAAAGGCCGTGTTGGGAAATTTATGAAGAGTTTCTGCCATCATGTTTGAAAGGCTCTGTAAAATGGCAGCAGCTATTTTTAATGCAGTACTGTAACGCACGATATTCACTCTGGAGATGGTGCTGGTAATGAGAGGTAAAGTTCAGGTGCCGTTATGTGTGGGTCCTCTTCTTGTACACCGTTGTGGATAGAGATCCATCTGGGTGGTGGGTAGATTGCCAGCCATATATAGAGCACAGCAACTAATATTCACTCTGCATGGAGATGGTGAGGGTCCTCTTGTGGTAATCTCACCACCCACCACCATGGTGCAATCAATGATTCATAGCGATTACACCACTGTGCATGACGGAAGAAATATTGTTGCAAATGAAGTGGACCTCTTCTTGATTTATTGTCTTGTGATCTGTGTGGCTGTGTGTCATGCGTGTGATGCAGATTTCTGCAGGGTAGTAGTCGGGATGACAGTTACACCTGCATCACACATGTGGGACATGGCTAAACAAGCAAAAGTGGCTACCATCGTGGGCAATATTGACTTTTGTATATATTTTCGCTTGTTTCTCCTTCAGGCTTAGTTGGATTAGAGCAAGACCTGTACTAAACAAAAGACTATGATCCTATGTATACCTCTGCATATGATTTCTGCTAGTGGTGACTTGGTCTGTCGAAAAATATTGGCATGTGTATGTAGCAGTGAATGAAGAACAGCTGGTGCTAGGCTGTTTGACCACAAAGGTCTTCATCACGCAGCTACAAAACTGGCCACCAGCATTTCTTCATGCTTGTATTACTGTATGATTTACTCAGGATACTCCTGGACAGGGATGCTCAAGAAGTGCTAAAAGCACATGATAATTCAATGTCCCTATGTTTGGGCTCTAGGATTGGGCTGTATTAATGAATGTAGTACCACGGTATTTCTTGAAAAAATATTGCGATATCACTATAATTTATACATACCTACTACTGGAGTAGCTGACTTGCAAGCTCCTCTCAATAACATGCTGCGAAGTGCATAACAGCTTTTAATAATGAAAATAACATTTTTTCAACTGTACATGTATGTAGGAAAAAAGGCCTTAGCAATAAAATAAGTTAATGTGTCTGTGAGATCCTTCCATTTTGTGCCTTTTCGTTAGTACGCTACACGCACTACCGACTCTTGAAGCGCCGATAATGATCTTTTACGACTGGTGCAGAAACAGTCTACAAAGCAAAATGGCCGCCCTGGAGGCTTCTGTTCATCCGGTTAAAAACCGTCTTTACCATTTTGCCATTTTACCCAATGAACGAATTTGTTCACAGAGATGCTCAAGAAGGATAATGTTGCTTAGAAGCTTAATTAAGATTTTGCTTGCCACTTGTAGCTCTAAATGTTACTGAGGCTAAATGGTTATTTCATGGTATAATCGGTATCCGGTTTCTGGTATGATGAACATACAAATATATATGGGAAAGGTATCAATGCAATACCGCAATACCACTATATACCGGTATACCGCCCACCCCTATTGGGCTCCAACCTATGTACTGCATTGACTTGTTGTCGGTCATATATATAATAATGCAAGTTTTTACATTGACACAAAAATGCTGGCTCTTTTAGTGCATAAATGTGTGTAACAAGCTGCTGCAGTGAAGCTTGGGGATTTTCAATAGCCAACTGCGAAGTGCTCGAAGGCATGGACTTGCGCGCTGTACGTACGTATTTACGTACCTGCAGCTTATACATAGGTGTGAAACCGCAATGTTATTGAGACAGTGCCAACAAAGTACGTAGCCCCACCCTAACACTAAGGTGTCGGGCAAACCCACCGGAGGTGTTTAACAGTGCACTCACCTGCCTGCACGTTCTAAGGTTTAATGATGAGAAATCCTTCGAATTTTGTTGAAGACGATTCTTCATCTCAAATGTCTGAGATGAAGAATTGTCTTCGATGGACTACATCTCTTAACACTCCCAAATCAGAAAAGAATTCCCAACATCATCTGGAATCAACGTAGTCTGAAATTCTTATTTGATTCTAAGGTATGTGTAATACGCACATGCAAAAACCAAAGCCTTCTGCGGAATCTGCGCAGGTAGTACATGGAAGGGGTACAGTCGCGCTGCATTTGTCTTCGCTAACTCTCAAAACACTCATTCCTCAAAGCTTATTATATATGTGCATATCTGAATGGTGTAATTCTGAAATTTAATCAGCACGCTGTAACTTTTCAGCAATGTTGACTCTTAGTCATCAGTTGTAGTAATGTGGCATTCCTTCGGTAGTGATGTAGTTTTCTTGAGATGTCATACAGACTGGATGGTAGGAGAGATCCAGAATTACATATACACGTACAGTGGAACAGTACTACAGTGGACACCATTGGGACCCAGTTGGCTGTCCTGCATAGAGAGGTGACCGTAATTCAGAGGTAGATTTGTACACAGCTCTATGTGATAGCTACTTGCACTGTGTGGTAGATGATAATTTCTTTACAGATACCTGAGTGGCTAGAAATGGACATAGTACTCATAGCTCGGACTACACTAGCTGGGGTATAACAGATGACAATTGTCCTTGAATTAGACGTTTGACCTAGACTAGGGTCATCATCAGTAATGAAAAGTTACAAAAATGGCAGGTTTATATAGACTCGGTTTAGGCGGGAAAGGTGACAGCACATAACAATTTGAATGAAAGGGGGAAATGTCTGCAGAGATACATAGGTGATTTAGATACTGCTAACACTTATTGTGTATGTGCGTGGTATGTCAAAGAGTAAAAACAAAAGGGAGAATGAGGGGTAAGAAAACATAGAAAGCAAGAATGATACAAGTATGAAAACATGCAAGGAGATGGAATGTCCAGGAGAGAAGCTCAATGGCAGCATCCTGAGGTGGTGTGCTGGTGACTTGCCCTGAGAATCAGTTGGTTGTACACCAGAGGGAGGTTCCTCTCCTCCCGGATGGCCCCTTGGAACCTGGTGTGCCAGGATTCCAGCAGGGATCTCTGCTGGAACTTGCGAGGAGTGTCGACCACCTTAGTATTTTCACAGTCAGTGGCATGGTCATGGGCAGCCGCATGTTCCCATGGCAGACTGGGTCAGGTTTCCGCTTGCCAAGGCTCTTCTGTGCACCTTCAGTCTGTGGCTCAGTGTTCTCCCTGTCTGGCCAATGTACACCTTTGGGCAGTCACCACATGGGACCTCGTAGATCACTCCTGCTCGCTGGTTAAGTGGTGTCTGGTCCTTCAGGTGCACTAGCATCCGCCTGAGGGTACAGTGTGGTTGGAAGCAGGTACGAATCTTTATAAGGACTAGAAAACATTGGATGGACTCGGAGAGGTGACAGATGTGCGGAATCACTACTGTGGCTCTTGGTTTGTCCTCTGGTGAACGCGACTGGTGGGGATTAGTTGTTGTGCACAAGTTCTTGTTCACATGATGTGATGGGTACCCATTGTTCTTCAGGGCCTTGGCAATGTGTCTCTTCACCTTGTCCTTGTTCAGCTGATGTGTGTAAATCCTGTCTACTTGGGTCATCAGCGTTCTTGCCAAAGCAATCTTGTTCGTCAGTGGGCGATGGGAGGTGAAGTCCTGATACCGGTCCGTGTGGGTCTCCTTCCAGCACACTGATGTGGATAGAGATTCATCTGGGTGCTGGGTAGTCTGACTTGCTGTCCGCTACTTCCTTTCCGCCACCATAATTATGCCAGGGCGAGAAATAGGTTTCTGTTTTTGCATGCAAGGGACTGTAACACACAATATTCACTCTGTAGATGGCAGTGGGTCCTCTGGTGGTATAATTGTCTTTGTGCCTCAGTGCCTCAAGGCCATTATATACATATATAACAAATTCGTACATATTTTCGACCTGTTTATCCGTGGACTGCCAGAGGAAGCCAGACATGCAGCAATGCTCTGTTACGATGTCACCCTCGTAATGAGAATACCAACAGGCAAAAGAGAGACAGGTGCTGCCTTGCTGAGTTCTGACATTGAGAGGATACCTGACTTTGGTAAGAAATGGCTCCTAGAGTTTGAAGCAAAGACAAAACCAATCACCATCAGCAAAAAAAGGATACGGTGACTATACCCCTGGTTATGAATGGAGAAGTGATTTCAGAGAACGAGACATTGGATGTCCTAGGTTTTACCTTGGATAGCACCTATTGTTACTTAGCTATATCTTGGACTACACACTATCTACTATCACAAGTGACCGAGACAACTGTCATGGTATTTGATAGTTTCACGATAGTTGTTTCTGAATTTTTAATCTCTTAATTCCATCTGTGAATTGTTTAGCACTATATCTCTATGGCAAATAACTTCTTACTTGCTCACCATAATTTATGATTCCGACACACAAGTACAATTGTGTAAAACAGTCTAAACTGCTCAGCAGTTCTTGCAAGTTAGTCATTTACATCTACTTTAGCTATGTGCCTGCAATGAGTGCAGAAAAGATTTGAGAGATTTAAAAGATTCAATTGTTGCTGGTTGTGCACAACACCAGACGTATAGGTATCACTATTTTACTGGCTGGCCCAGCATGTGCATCGCCAGGACGTGTTAGTAGTCTTGCCACTTTTTTTTTGTTGTTTGCTTCTTTTTTGTCTCCTTAGCACCTCAATGGCGTTTGAGACGAGCAAGATATTTGTCATTGGAAAGGGAACTGAGCACAAGCCAAGGTTTGTACACACGGGCTTGTTCCTATTTTGCATGCAAGGGACTGTAACATACGATATTCACTCTGGAGATGGTGGTGGTAGGTCCTCTTGTGGTAATCGCCTTTGTGCCTCAAGGCCATTATATACGGTACATATAAGCAAATGCATTTGTACAATTATGAATGTTGTAATTTGGTAATTCAACCAGCACTTTTGCAATGTGGATGTGTACACTCTCAGTCTGCATTTTTAGTAATGTAGCATTCCTCCTGAGGTCATGTTTGTTAGGAGATGTCATATACAAGAGAGATCCAGACCTAGGTATACATGCACATGCACTGCATAAATTTCTACTGAGTGTATTTGATATGCATGTAAGCATAATTTGCTATGTTCAATGTACTAGTGCACTCGGGCGATATAAAATGCACTCGCCCTCATGCCCATGTCATAACCACTAAATGCTAAGTGTACTAACAAAACTGGTAGCAGCTATTGTTACTTAGCTATACGTATATTGGACTACAGGTCGTATTCATTTGGACACGTGTGGTGCTGTTCTTTCAGTTTTTGTTACAGTATGTGTTCTACGTACATTACTGCAGAAAGACTACCTGGCCCATTCTGGGAATTCCCGACAGGTCTGCTATTAGATTGCCAGTCATATATACGTAGAGCACAGCAACTAATATTCACTCATACATATACATGCAGTCTTTGCACTCTATAAAACACATGTGATGTGTATAATTTCCTACTGAGTGTATTTGAGGTGCATGTAAGCATAACTTACTATGTTAAATGTACTAACAAAACAGGAGCACCTATTGTTACTTAGCTATATCTTGGACTACACACTTTCTACTATGATGAGTGGCAGAGGCAAATGTCATGATATTCGATAGTTTCACAGTAGTTGTTTACGAATGATTAATCTCTTTATTTCCATCTGTGAGATGTTTAGCACTATAACACTATGGCAAATAACTTCTAATTGCTCACCAAATTAATTTATGATTCCTACACAAAAGTGCTATAGTGTAAAACAGTCTAGCCAGCAATAGCAGCTCTTGCAAGTAATCATTTACTTTAGCTACGTATGTGCTTGCAATGTGTGCAGAAAGGACTTTAGAGATTTAATTGTTGCTGGTTGTGCACAACATTTATCACAAGAGGTATAAGTATCACTATTTTTACTGGTTGGCCTAGCGTGTGCATCACCAGGACGCGTTAGTAGTCTTGCCTCTTTTCTTGTCTGCTTCTTTCCTCTTTTTAGAACGTCACGCATTTCCAGCGCGTGTGCCTAGGAGATTTCATGAATTTGGATATTCATCATTGGAAAGAACAAGCAGAGGTTTGTATGCATAGGTGTGTTCCTATGTTGTATGCAAGGGACTGTAACACACGATATTCACTTTGGAGATGGTGGTAGGTTCTCTTGTGCTTGTCATCTTTGAGCCTTAAGGTTATTATATACAGTATGTATATAACAATTGCATTTGTATGAATTTTGTAGTAATTTGGTAATTCAATCAGTGCTTTAGCACGGTGTAACGTTTTACCAATGTGGATGCAAACACTTCAAACAAATTGACGATACCCCCATGGGCTTCTATCTGCAATCATCGCCAACCTCTTCATGGAAGACCTAGAGGAGCAAGCCATGCACTCATCCCCACTCCAACCGAGCCTCTGGCTGAGGTATGTAGATGATACCTTCATCATGTGGCGTCACGGAGAGCAGAACCTGCAATCCTTCCAGCACACCTCAACCAGATGTCCTCCAGCATTGAATTCACAATTGAGAAGGAAGCAGAGGGGAGACTTGCATTCCTGGATGTCCTGGTGACACACCGCGAAGACCAGCTGTCTACTGCGGTGTACAGGAAACCTACCCACACAGATTGGTACATCCCGTACCATTCCAAAATGCTAACAGGAGTGATGCGAGGCATGCGGGACAGAGCCTTCCGTATCTGCGACAACACCAGTAGTCAAGCAGATGGAACGCCCGTAGCCTCAGTCGTAGTACGCCCGTAGCCATAGTCGTACTACGCCTGTACCCGTAGCAGTAGTACGCCCGTAGCTGTTGCCTAGGACGCCCGTAGCCGTAGTACGCCTGTATCAGTCTTAGCTCAGTTGGCATACGAAGTATAGCTATGTATGTATGCACTTGCAATTGAACGATTCCTCGGAGTTTCAGCTTTCAGTGGTTGAATTGTACTAGTATCTGAGTAGCCTTGTGTAGCACGACCGCTTCCTCACCTCCACTTTCGTGGTAAAGTCGTTACGCAAGGCGAAAATGGAGGCAAGAAGGGTTTGGGCTAGCTACACTAGCGTCAAGAAGCCATACCTCCGTCAATCGTCAGATTTACCATTCACGATTGTAGCATAGATACTCCACCTATGATTGTAGTGACCAGAGGTTAGCTTACACCCGGCCACAAGCCCATAGTACGCCTGTAGCACGCCCGTAGTTGTAGCCGTGATACGCCCGTAGGCGTAGGCGTCGTACGGCCGTAGCCATGAGCGTCGAACGCCCGTAGAACGTTAACTTTTTTAATGCGTGTACCGTATATGCCACATAACTATCCCCATTGCCCAATATCCCTCGAAGTTGATTCTGTGACGTGGCAATGAGCCTCTGGAACATTATGCCCTGAAGGATTTAAGAATTGAGTGCCTTTGTCCTACGGACTATAGAACAGAACAAAACTATAGAATATTATTATTTTTGTATATTGTGCAAGGGTTTTATTTGTGTGCTCCAAAAAACATAACATGGATGTACAGTAAGGGAGTCAACTTATTTTGTAAATAGCAAGATGGAACTGAAAGAGAACATTGTTTTTTCTGCTAGAAGTTACTTAATGTCAATACCAGATACTATGTGCGTATGTGCATGCTGAATTAGTTGAGAAAGTGGGCAGCTGTCCCATCCTACACAAGAGAAAGGATCTTAATTGTCTCTATATATAAGATGATGAATTTTTGTGAGACGTTATTCTTGTGTATTCTTTCTCTGTGTATGTAGCTGATGAGCGAAAGCTAAATATGTTGTGTTTGATTGGTTTCGGCATTAAAGAGTTGCTAATCTACCAGAGAGGAGGCACCTACCCTTTAGGAAAAGGCGATGCTACATTGATAGTAGATGAGGGAACTGTAGAGATGGTGACTGTTGTCCGCTATGCTGTAATCCTCCACGGGCCTTTTGAATACTCGGCTGGTTACAAGCCTGCATCAGTTGTTGTCTACCTCAACCTTGAGGGAGCCAATCTGCTGAAACCACTAAAGTTGATGCTCAAGCACTGGTGTAAGCCTGTTGAGGGCAACAGTGATGGTGAGGCTGTTTTGAAGCTGCTGCGGGCTCCACATACGACAGGTGAAATGGAAAACTTCCGTTATATTTTTCATGAAGTACAAGGCAACTTCTTACACAATACAGCAACCTTCACTATTTCCGAGCCCCAGTGCCTGTACTGTGTGGAGATGAAGAAGAAGTCCCAGGCTAGCTACAATGCCATTGCATTCCAAAAGAACTTACCAGAAGACGACTTACTCAAGTTCAGGATACAGTTCATGTGTGATTGCTTGGAATGGAATGCGGTAAGTCTACGAATTACTGTAACTGACACTCAACTGTGCATGTGAGGGTTGGTGCTATGTTTCTATATTTAGTACCTGACGAAATTCCTGGAACAACAAGGATGGAAGATTAACAACCAGGGAGACGGAGGGGTTCCAAAATTCTCCTTTCATGATAGGCAGATCACTGCTACTCCCCATGAATTACATGGCCCTGGATGGCAAGCAGCCATTGATGGACACCTGTCTGTAAGCTACAATGTGATACGCATAGGACCGTAGTTCCTTTGTGACATACAGATATTATTTATTGAATGTTCATAGGTCAGAGAGAGAGATTTCTTGGAAATTCTGGGGAGGGAAAAGAATGAAGTTATTGCTGAAGTTCAAAATGGAAGATATCCGCCTTGCATTTACTACCAGGTGTTATACACCAGTGTGGCAGATCGAAGGCGAGTACCAAAATTTTGGAGGACAGAACTGCAAGGAGCTGATGTACAACTCTTTTTCAGTTGCAAAGTCCTTCAGGAGCTAGGTACCCACACACATTTCTACATGTTTTGTAGCTAATTCTGTAGGCATTTTATTTTGTGTGAAGATTGGTGGTGAAATGTACCCACCCTGAATTGCACTGCTTCTCTACTCTATTTAATACATACGTATGGTACAGTAGGCAGGACCGTAGCCGATAATTATGTATACAACCAATACGCCGAGGTCGTAAATGTACACGTATATACGTATGTAGAGGCTATAGAGCGACCTACCATACTACATATGTGCATGTACAATATAGTGTATGGTGAGTGTGGAGCAATCTTTCTGATTTCAAAGGCCACTCTTTCCCTAAACGTCTGTCAAAGTTATATGGGACTCTCAATTAATGCTTAACTTTCCTATGGTTGTGCAATCACTATACTATATATACGCATGGTACCTGACACAAGTTACTTACGTTTTTATGCGGAATTGCCGAGTAGACCTTCTGCAAAATACCATGCGGTATAATGGGGATTTTCAACAGCCGACCGCAGAGTGCTCGAAGGCTTCCCATGGACTTCTGCTGCACATTGCATGTATATATTACATATGTATAGTTTATACGTAGGTGTGAAAACAGCAATGTTTATTTAGGCAGCGTCGACAAAGTACTTAGCCCCACCCTAACACTAAGGCGTCGGGCAAAGTGCAGTGGACAGACGGACGTTCGAAGGGAAGAATATTGTTCACGAAGAGGAGTACTAACAGGTAAGGGACGGTTGCTGTGGGCGAGAAAGTAAAAGTTACTTGGGGGAAGTCCAAAAGGCCCTTAGCATTAGGAGCATGTTTGTCGAAGACGATTCTTCGTCTCAAATGTCCGAGATTACGAATCATCTTCGACAAACTTGTGTCTCTTAATGCTCCAAACACCGAATGGACTTCCCAACATCATCAGGAATCAACGCAGTCTGAAATCCGTATTCAATTCTAAGGATTGTGTTATATGTATGTACGTACAGTCATACATACATCAATAAACCCGTCACAAGGCCTCCGGAATCCACGTGGCTAGTCCGTGGAAGGTGTTCGGTCACACTGCAGATGTCTTTGCCACGTTAGTAACTTGTGCCAGGTACCGTAGCTGTAGGCTAGGTTTGAACATTGTAAATTGACTATCAATATGAGACCCTAAGTCATTGCTCTCAAAGGCATTAAATTGAGAAGTCGTGTGTGTTTTGGTTAATAGGATAGTCCAAATACACTATAAAGTGTAATCAACGGTTCCATCCCAGTTCTGTTCAATACTTCATTTTTGGACATAATCTAAACTAGCTACAGTGTAAACAGGTTACAAAGCAAAGTGATGTAGCTTCTATAACACATGTACACCTAAAATGTAATTGTAATGATGTATGATGTAATAACATCTATAATTATGATGTACACATTTTCATTGCGTCTATAGTTGCCTCTTTCCCTCCTCAACAATTCACATTCATACATGTGGTTGTTGTGGTAGTACAGTGTGTACGTACATATCTTCTTGCTTACGTGTATATAAATAACTAGAAAATAATGTTTCTGGATAATAATGTGTTTGTGCTGCTTCACTACGTGTTCTGTCATTTTCTTGTAGTTTTACCTGTAGAAGTCAGTCAGACCCCAGCTGAGCCAATTGTCACCGTTGTCGTCGTCAAGGAGGAAGGGGAGAAGATATGCGACAGCAGTATGTCAACATGTGCATAATAATTTAAACTAGATTCATACCTGTGACTGTGGATGCAGCATGTGTCTAGTATAGTTATAATTAAGTGTGACATGTCTGTGTGTTGGTCTGTTCATGCTTATATCTATGTATGTATACATAATTATGGATACAAATGTTATATAACTGGGCACTGTGACTCTTTTGTACAGAATACGGTTCCTTGCAACTGAAAGACCTGGTAAGATATGCTGTCCCAAGAGTGTCTCCGAAGTGGGAAGAGGTAGGATTACAGCTTGACATTGCACCGCATGTTCTGGAGACTGTTGAGGCAGATCACAGAGATGTTGAAAAACGTTGCAAGGCCATGTTCAAGAAGTGGTTGCATAGTGGAGAGGGTACAGGAAAGCAGCCGAGGACATGGGAGAGTGTCCTGGAGGCTGTGAGGAAGGCAGTGGGATCTGAAGTGTGCATGAATATTGAAGAAGACATTGTTCAGGGTGAGTTGTGAGCTAGCGTGTATAGACTCTTGTTCATGCGGCCAGCAACATCAGTTGTATGTGTAAGACTGTGACTGAAGTTGTTACAAAATTGTGAACACATAGTTTGTACCTGTATGACGCCCCATATTATTATAGCATTTATTAAATTCAATCTACCGCAGTCCCACACAGTGATGCAAAATTCACATCGAGACAACATGCATCTTCACAAACGTAGTGCTGTTGTTTTGTGGTCATGCACTTATGTTATGATAATTAACCCTCGGCACGTAGCGCAGCGAGGCGTTACGGTAATTGGTCTGTCTGTGTGTGTGTGTGTGTGTCCGAGTCTAATCTAGGACTTCAGGCTACGAGGCAACTTATGAGCGATACCAGTGGATCCAGAACGACAAAATAGGAAGTTATATATAAAAAGGGGATTGTCTGAAATGACTGCATTCGAGAGATATGGTGTTAAAAAAGCGAATAGGCTTACTTAAAAAGCTTAAGCAGCTTACTCTTTCCGAGAACGACTAAATCGTGCTCAGTGGCGGGATGTAATCGAGAGGTGCCGAGTCCAGCGTTCTACTCTGGCGGTGCAAGCCCTCGCTGTGGCGTCTGGTGGTAGCGCAAGGCGGTGGGGTATATACGAACCTATAATCGTCAAGCTCCACCATAGATACTCTACACTACGTCTCGGTTGGAATCATTTATTATTTCGTACTTTGCGGTATTGTGACTACGCCTGCCTCGTGTATAAAATATTTATATGACGTCACTTCCTGTGTGACTATTTAAATTACATTGGAAGAGGATACGAAAACTGTCCTGTGATTCTACAGGACGCCTTTCTTATACATATTACACACAGCATACTGCGTTAATCAAAGCAAGTAATGAAAGTGCTTCAAGAGTGGTAAAGCGGTTATGCAATGCTTTTGTTGCAAAGGTACAACAAACACCTATACAGTCGCTAACTTACAGTCATTGCATGCATATGTTGAGCTTCTACACTAGACTCTTATATAGTGGATACAAGAATCAGCAACACTGTTAATTTAGACAGCAAATTTTGTTGCATAACACGCGCCGAGGGTTCTGCACTTTAGTGCTTCATTCAAAAGAAAATCATGCAAATAGAGTGTCATATGACAGTGGCCGTTCAGACGGGCTAACGTTAGTACTTCTTAAACTAGTAACTCTGTTGAGTCTTCACCCAGAAAACGGGCTAGTGAGGAAAGTAACAAAACATTCCTTGTGGGCACTTATTATTTTGGAATTATGGCAGTAATTTTCCCCATGCTATACGTAACCATTGCAGTATATATAATTATAGCAATGTCCCACATACGTATATAAATAGTAATATGTAAGTAATAATGCTGTAGAGGCTCATTGCTGCGTCGACATATGAACGGAAGTCAATTAAAGGAGCAAAAATATGCAACAGGAAGAGTAAAAAAAAAGTAAAAAAAAAAAAGTCTCCTCGGCTGACGAAGACCTTCGAGGTCGAAACGTGGTTTTTACTCTTCCTGTTGCGTATTTTTGCTCACATAATTGACTTCCGTTCATATGTATGTAATAGTATTATAGAAGTCATTTTCATTCATGTATTCTTATCTGCAGACATTGAAGGCCCTTCTGACCCTCCAGCGAAGAAGGCAAAGGTATATAATCACAATGGACCCCCATGTATATATGTATAGTAATGGACGGCTCCGCTCTTGTGGTACATATAGGCGTAAGTCCCTCACTGCTTTGAGATTACATCATTTTTTTCCTATTGGAAGCAATGCCAGTGTACTGGGAATTTGTTCTTATAAGCTTTACATTTTTCTTTGCACGCTACACATTCGTTGGAGCAGTGTTTTACCGATAAGGAAGCATACCTTACACATATTAAGGCTCTGGACTTGGGCATTTCTAAATGAACGCATTATTCTCTCTTTAGTGAATATGATCATGTCAATCCAGTCTTCCAACTTTGTTCTAGTCAGGAGCATGTTGCCTAATTGTGAAACCAGCATCGCCAATCAGTACAATTTATCAACCACACATATAACAACATATACACAATTATCAACTACCCTTGAGTATTTCTACTTCCACGCCATGACATTCAACCTTATTTTAGACCCATATAGTCTCATAGTAAACAGCTACTGTGGTCATAGTGTCTATGCTGTAGTGTATATGCTGTAGTACAGTAACTTGTCTTATTTGTTCACTGTAGATTGCCGCTTTTGTGCATTATCTATTTATTAGTGGATTATTTATTATTCATTCGCTAGTAGATACCGGTGTGTAGTAAATGTCACATATAATAATATGGTTTTGTAATACTTTGCAAGTTAAGGACATTCCATATAAAAAACAAATGATATTGTCCCAGCCCGTCCCTTGGACGGAGAGCCAACTGCATTTAGTCCGTTTTGCTAGGCCTCACCAGTTAGCTGTCCTACCCCATCCGTGTACCTGGATGCTGTAATGCAACAGAGAACCCCTCCCTTGCCGTGCACTGGGGATATGCTATATAGAATTAATGGCATATTGGGTCAGACTTGTGTATCTATTGCAGATGCCACGGGAAAGTGATGGCCACAAGTATATACTGTCCTGTGCAGGCCTCCAATGTCCACGTCTGTCTTGAGAGCTGTACATGTATAGTTTTCTTTCCATCCATTTTGCTGCAGGCTCTGAAACAAGGAACTTCCAGCTCTTGAGTGAAAAGCTCAAATTGACCTCCTAAGGTTATAGCTACTAAGCTACTACTTTAACTTGCTAGCTTATTGATTGTAGTTGTATTGGTAACTGTACACGACTGTAGCATGCTCCAACTAATATAACAATGAAATATACAAAGTACTACGTAACTTTATATGACTTTGTAGCTATATGTATAGTTTTATGTTTTACTGCAATTTTTATATATCTACACTTAACTACGTCATTCTTGATTGGTGGATGGCTATATATAAGTGTAGTTATTATTATAATTTATTATAATATATGTGGTGAGGTTATATACATAAATGTTGCTAAAACATACATACTTCTGACACAGCTGCATGATATGTAGATTTGTAAGTACATTCATGATCATTGGCATTCATAAACTCAGAGCTCTTTCAGATTAATACAGTCATAGTAAAATTGACAAACGTTTTCTGTCTTCACAATAGTGATGGGTCTGATGATCATAGTGCTGTCAAGGCAGGCTTAATGCTGCAAGGGCAGAGGAAAAAGACATCAGACACTTGTGTGAATGACAATGTCTCTATATAAGAATGAGCAAGGAGACGCCATAGTGTAAGATGTAGTTTGAGAGATTATATACACCAATTGTACGTAGAGTGTGCATTCTCTGGAAACATCAGCGAGCTCGAGGGATACAGTATATTCTGTGCAACAGTAACACGAAACACAAAATCCCTACATAACCAAGTCATCATGGGTGACAGTAGGTGATCGTACACAGTACAAGAGGACAGTACAGGATGGCCATTTACACATACGTACAGTGACTGTATCTCGTTGGAGGCTGATGCCTCCCTCTTCTGCAGTGCATACTTCACACCAAACTCTTCCAGCTTGTTCTGACGCTGGATGCAATCTGTGGAGGAAGGCATGTGATAAAGTGATGAATAATGAGATTCATTACTGCACTAGATGATAAATGGACACTTATGAGAGCTTACACAAGTGGGGCTTACAGAAATGTGTCCATAATGCAACCCCATGTAATATACACACCTTAATTATTATGCACTTGCAGTCAATCATACACACTAACTCATGCATAGAGAGATTTGTACACTAACACCCTTCTGTTGTCCTTTCCTTTTGTGCTAAAGCACTGACGTACACACATACATAATGTTTATGTACGTACCTGTACATGTACCATGCCTTATGTATCCCAACACCAACACTGCCTTCACCATCACCACCCTTCCCCCCTCCCCCAACTCACTGGGCACGGCAGGATCGGCCAGTGCTGTCACAATCGCAATGAGAGGAGCCAACAGTCGGTCCGGTGTGGAGGGAGTCTGCAGTGGAGTCCAGAGCGGGACACACCACACATCACAGCAACAGGACGGCCTAAGGCTGGCATGACAGCCACACAGTCAAGACGAACAATAATGGTGAACATTCTGGTCAGTATCAGTCATGACGACTGAAGCTAGTGATGAAGATGAATGACAGGGAAATTCTCAATTGGCCTGCTAAGACTCCTTGGCCGTTTGTCCCAACTTTACCACCTTATCCTCTACATGTACCTATGTATGAAGACCTCACTCGCACCGTCCGGACATCCAAAATAAGCCACCCACTAGAAGCTGCAGTTGTGCTAAGGCACTGACCTACTCCAGACATCAGCTGGTGCAATGTGTATGCTAAAATGGCAACTCAATTGAATAGAATTTGGTGGTATGACTCACTCGTAAGCGTTCCACTGTCAACTTCATGAACTCCTCCCATTCCAATATCAACATTTTGCTTCTATGCGTTCCGCTTCTCACATTACTTAAGAATCAGAATGAAAATCTGTTCCACTAAACTTGGATTTTGTGACTCATTCAGCAGCTGTACCAGTAGGCCCTTCAGCACCTCATGGTGACTGAGAAAGAGGCAGGAAAGACAGGGGAATGGCAGGAGGAATGGGGCTGTGATGGAAGGGGAGGAGGCGTGACAGAAGGGATAGGGGTGCGTCAAGTAGGATGGGGGTGTCATAAGATGGCTGGGGGCAAGACAGGACCAACGTGGGAGTGGTAGGAGGGATGAAGGCAGGGCAGATTTAAGAGATGTGCTGAAAGAGTCTACACACACACACACACACACACACACACACAACATGCACTCACACACACCTAGCACTCTTGCCGCTTTTATCCTGACTTCGATGTCCATTGACTTGCGGCAAAACTTGATCAGGTTCGGCAACACCTTCAACTGAATAACATCACTGTGCTCCCCTACCGTGTCAGCTCGGTACAGATTGGTCAGGCTGTGAAGTGGGGGCGGAGTCAGAGGGCTAAGTGATGGCATCACCAAGACTCACAAGCCCACACCAGGTGTGAACTGTGCACCTCTGTCTTAACTCCATTTCATGCACTTGTCTTTCTTTCAGCTCCCACAGGCCCCATTCAGTCCCTACCCACCTTCCTCCCCTTCTTGTCCTCAGTACACACAGTACTCTTGAATTGGGGAACTATTGTGCAACCAGCATGCAATACTAGTTTGTAGTTGCAAAATAATGACACCTAGGGTCAGGGCCTGGCTTTGAAACTGTGTAGCCTTCCACCTTTACTCTCCCCTCCCTCCACTCCCGTTCCCCCTTCCCTCCTCTTTCTCTCCCTCCCCCTTGCAATTCAGACGCACTCAGCTTCACTTCCGGACCTTGTTCACTGGACAACACCTGAGACAAGAATTCCACAAAGTTGAGGACGTTCACTGCCAGTTGCAATGTCTCCTTGTTATGGAGTGGAAGGTGGGCTGGGGCATCCCAAAGAGGTCTGTGTTGGTGGGATCTTCACTGAATGTGACACAGTTCTCGTAGCGAGGCTCTACCATTCCAAACCAGCGCAGGTCCACAACCAACCGGCAGTCAGTGGTGGAGGGGAGCTCGCCGTAGGTAAAGATGTCACGCACAAGGCTGTTCCATGGCCGCTTTTCAGATGGAGGGATTAGACACTGCAGTGGGATAGTGCAAGCGACAGGCAGAGTAACCAATGAAATGAGAATACATGTACAAACTTCAAAAACTGATCTTAAAATGTATCCATCGCACCTCAAGGCATGGGTTCTAAGTGGTCACAGCATTGCGGCCCGCCCATGACCGTATATATATGGCGATTGGGGACGAAGAATCATGGCCACACCGGTGGCTTGCATGGCTGAAGCTCCGCGTTAGGGTGTAGGCTATGAGTTCAGGCCCCGGGTCGTGGTTCTTTTCTCCGGTCGCTACTTTCAAAGCTGTGTAGTTGATAAACTCGGACAGAGTATTTATTACATGGCTCAGGGCCTATGTATACCAAGACCTCACAGCGTCATAAGCATTGATACGTTTATACCCTCATGTGGACTGAAGCAAGTAAAGTACTCGCGCACAGTGTCCACAATAGATGTGTAGCTCTTTCTCTGCCTTCTTTTCTGCCCACCGCTTGTTATTTCGTGCTTTTCATCTTAACTAATCCTAGTGAGAAGGAAGGCTTTGCATCCTAATCCTAGTGAGAAAGAAGTCTTGACTGCTAAAACCGTCCTAGCCATGCACACCGGGCAAGGAAGGTTTTATAGCCCTTTAAGTAGTGCTAGGCTAGTAGCAGCTCTCCTTCCCAGCGACCGTGCCCACAGTATAAAATGTACTGAAGCAAAGTGGCGAACCACAAAAACCGCCTCTTACACGGAAATTGGCGCAAACACCAGTCGTGTTGGTCTTAGCCAGGTGTGCACCGACCATTCTAATATCGATCGCCATTGGCGACAGCCAGAGTTGAGCCACGATCGCTCTAGAGCGTCTGGTTCACGGTTTTACATGATGACAGACAGACTGACTGACTGACTGACAGATGCAACCGATTACTTAACCCCTTGCACTATCTCGCGGGGTAACTATGTTATGTACATACTTAGTAGTACTTTGAGTCAGTAGGCTTTCTCCATATAAAGGGCATCCCCCCTTACCCCATCCCCATGAGGACAGTGCCTGCCTATGCAACCGCATACATACATACGCACATAGAGCTGTGCACACAACAATATCTGAATGAAGATAGCTCATTAAACAGGACGATCCCACCGTGTGTGTAGACCTACACTTAATAGCACGCACTTCAGTATAAGATTAAATACTTGCAGGAGTATTAGCAAAGTCATATACAGCTTGCCAGCAGACTTTGAATTTAGTTCAGTGTGTCCGCAATATCTGAACACCTGTAGGATCAGACACCAGTTGATGATTCTTTGCAGCACCAGCAGGTTTAAGGAGTATTGCTGATGGATTTCTTGTTCCAGCTATGTAGTGGAGTTCGCAGACATCATCCTTTGTCTGTCTACAGAACCATGTGTCCATCACTGGCAATCGCAGTTGTATTACCGGATTAGTGTCTCACTTTCAGATTGGAGCAGTTCAAAATTGCTTCAAAACAAAGAACTTAGGTTTACCGGTGAAGGGACAATGGTCGCACACAACACTCACTGAGAAAATGTCCTTTTTTGCAGTCAGAGGAAGATTTACAAAAATCGTGCAAATTACAACACACAAATATTTCACCACATTAATACAGAATGATATGTAATAGCAAAAGAATTCTTGAACATTAGAAGACATGACTGCATATACTGTCATTTTGTTCACACTAGCCCTACGCTTGTAAAATGGATGATTTGGCAATTTTAGGCTTTTCATCAATGAATGACGACTTCTGTTTTATGCAAATGTGGCTGGCTGCCACTGAAATATCACAGTAGTCAAAACCAAAGTAATTTCTTCACCATAGTGATAGGATAGCACTTGCACTGTACTCACTATTGCACTTACATACCGTCACCATTTAAAACCTGATTCCTCATTGACCCACTGTTTTCTCTTACTGTGCATAGGAAGGTCAAGCTAGCCAGACCAGTGTGTGTGACTGACAGTCCACATCCTGTCACAAGGTCACTGCACCAACACAAAGGCTTCATAATTAGCCACAAAAGACACTGTGAGTGGCTTCATGAAGTCAGTGGGTGCTGGAGGTGGAGTACACAAAGCTTCCAAGGGCTTCCTCCAAGGACTTCTTGAGTGTCTAGATCACACAAACATATAAATATAATATACATATATATATTATACACAAACATATATATATATACATATACAAGTCATATAAACATATACATATACATATACAGCAGAAAATTCCAACAAAAATATATAGAACACCATCTGCTGTAACATGTTTAAATCTTACATAAGTAGTTATGCAAACAGTGGCTGATTTGCAGCTGTTTCATGTTCTAAAGTACACAATAACAGGAAACAAGTACAAATTTGCACAAATCGTACAAGAAACAGCTACAAATGTCCACAAGTTTGGACAGTTGTTATATAAGATTATAACACAATATAGCAGACAGTGTTATAGCAAGGACGTAAAATGAGGTGACAATGGGGATTTATGATGGGGAGATTCCCCTAGACACTGCTGAGGAGGTTCATGGGGATCAAAAGGCCATATAGAATGGTTGGAGGATCTACACATATAGGGGACATACATATTTACTAAGGTACGCATTTTGTCCTGAGAAATATGCACAATGCTTGTTAATGATAGACAAACACAATAGTAGCTATGGACTGACCTACCTACGTACACAAGTACATATAATATAATTTGTGTGAGTGGTGTGTGTGTGTGTGTAAGAGATATTATATAAAGGCTATCTCAGCACAGCGGTTCTAGGTATAAACTCACCTTCAGCTGGAAGACAGACTGCTTGCTGTCATTCAGCATTTCCATTAGCTTCTCGCCCAGGATGGCATCAATACTGGTCCACTGTATGTCACTGCTACAGTGAGGGTCACGCTGCCCAGCATATGATGGTTTTTCTATAGAAACACTCTCAGTTTGGTCTGAGTATGTGCGACGTAGAGCATCAGTTACTACTGAGTGTCGAATGGAGAAATCAAAGAGCTGGGAGCTTGTCTTGAGCACTGCATCTGCCTCACTGTACAGTTCCTCCCACTCCTCATCGCAGATAAGTGGAGAGCGTTCCAACTTGGGCTGCTGACGGACTACGGTGGCTGTCCAGAATGCAGCCATCCCTCCAACGTTGTATGCTGCTGCAGCTGCGGGCATGTTCTCCTCCGCGGCCTGCTCAGGGTTCAGTGTGGTTTGCCTGAATCTGCACAGGAATACACAGAGAGTGTGTAGAGAATGGTGCGCTTGGCTTAGACAACAGAACAATAGTTACAATATACTCATATGTACATACATACATTGGGCAGTGACCACTGATCAGACAGAGCTGTCTATGAACAGAAGTCAATTATTGTGACCTTCATCTTTCACCCTTATCTTCAGTGTCCTTGACTGACGAAGACCTTCGAGGTCAAAACGGGTTTTTACTCTTCCTGTTGCGTATTTTTGCTCACAATAATTGACTTCCGTCCATATGTTGACGCAGCAAGAGCCTCTACAGCATCAGAGCTGCCTATGTAGGGCCTGGTGCGATGAATATCACAGGTGCTGTGGGGGTTCAGTGCATTCTGCTCTATATACAAAACAATTTCAACGTGAACGTTAGGTTATTCATCTTGTGTCTGCCAATATATTTATAGTTCACCTAGTTGGAAACTGTTGGGCTACTCCAACTGCAAAGAATAATACGTAGTTAGCTAAATCCCCACAATGCATTCTCAGCTCACCTTGATCCGTCTACTCCAATTGCACAGAATAATAAACGCCCCACATTTAAGAGTGCATTCTCAGCTCACCTTTGGTATGGGGCACTACTTGCAGGAGTCGCCTCATGTTGTTGGATATTGTCTTTCGTCCCAGCTTCGTTCGAGGCCACTGGCACAGAGAGGCGGCGGTGGTTCTCCTCGATCACGTTAGCAAAGGAGAGTGCATTTTTCCGGTAAAGGAAAGTATTTTTGAGGTGTTCCCCCGGGCGCTTGGAGATCTGCGGTCCGGCATCAATCATGAGCACGGAACAGCCTCCCTCGACCAACTTCCTCGCAAACGTGGCCCCGAGAGGACCTGTCCCTACTACCAGGACGTCGACTCCTAGTGTGCCCACGTTTCCGGCCGCCATTTTAAGCCGCGGTAAAGGACATCGAAAAGCGCGGGATAGTCAAGTCAGGCCATTTCTGAGATTCTCCTCGGTCTATGGTCAGGCGAAGGCTACGCCTGACTACGAGACTACAGCAAAACACGTTTGGTGAACACGGAATGCCAAGTATTTGTCATCTAACAGCGCTAACGATAGAGGTCGAGCTGTACTACTATTTCAGCTGGTTGAAGTTGGTGTGGGACAATGCCTGAATCTTGTAAGTTTAACATGTACGTAGCTAGCTATAGCTAGCTGGCTACGTTCTGTGGATAATTTTTTCCTTCCGACACTGGTGTAGTTAGACGTTAGTCTCGCTCAGGCATGAGCACATTATAGCTACGTACGTTTGTGACCATACACTCGTGTGTCTATGATGTGACGAGCTAGCTGTATTTTACTGTACGTATGCTAACTTCAACTAGCTAGCAGTTGATTTAAAATCTGCTATCTTTCCTCCTAGCTATGCAGGAGATGGTTAGAATGCACACAGTTAGACTAATGCTGACTAGCTAATATCATTACTGTCTCCTACGTACTTTCAATAGTGATCATGCCCATGCTTAGCAACAATTAACCCCACACTGGTTTGATCTGGCTGGCGTAGGGCACAAGCTACGTGAAATCTTTATGCACTAGGCCTGCGATTTGTCTTACATATTCTGCCATCAGTGAAAGTCAAACAGAACAAAGGATTTGCCAGATGATAGCGTTCCCTAGGCCTTTAGCGAAGTCCTCGACCACATAATCGCTCTACAACCTGTAGGTGGTATAAGTAGCACTGGGGCCAATAGGACACTTCAAGGTCAAGGTCAAGACAAAGAGTGTGATTATGCATGCCAAATCTGTGAACTGTGGACACATGCACAGCTTTCATGTGTTGCTCACTTGGTAGCTGTACGTGTAGGATGTACATATGCAAACCAGTGGAAATGCATCTTAACCATATTCCTCTGTTTCCTTTTGGTAGCAACCACACTCTCTCTGACCGCAGCATTCGCAACACCCACCATGACTCCCATGGAAATGCCATTGCAGCCAACGGATGCATATGTTGTATTCCTTTCTGTACTTGTGCCGGTCACTATTCTCCTGTGTGGGTGCATTGTGTGTGGCATAGTGTGCTGCTGCTGCTGTGCCCAGCGGATCAGGTTCAGAAGAAGGGAGCCAGAGAGGATGCGTGGAAGAATGAATTATTTGCAAGCTATGCCAGGTTAACCTTAATTTGTTTTACATGCAATTTTTGCTATGGTAAATGTGGTATTAGGGCTCATTCTCTATGTCAGTGTTACTCGCTGTCTGAGAGATATCAAGTGCTAATTAGGTGTGTAGCAGTGAATGAAGAACAGCTGGTGCTAGGCTGTTTTGACCACAAAGGTTTTCATAATGCATATACAAAACAGCCACCAGCATTTATTCATGTTTGTAGTGCTGTATGATTCGCTCAGGATACTCCTGGACAGGGTGCTCAAGAACTGCTAAAAGCACATGATAATTAAATATCACTATGGGCTCCAACCTATGTACTGCATTGACTGGTTGTTGGTCGTATATAGAATAATGTAAGAGTTTTCACAGTGACACAAAGGTGCTGTTTTTAGTGCATAAGAGTGTGTAACAAGCTGCTGAAGATGTGAATAGTAAATTTGGTGGTTGCACATTCTATCAGGTCATACCTAACTGCAGACAGAGACCAGCCACTTGTACAACAGTCCTTCTGTAATGTAGATCTGATTGTTCATGATCAGGGAGCTTGTTTGAAAGCCCCTTCCTCCCCAACCACTATGGTGCAATTAACGATTTATAGCAATTACACAACTGTGTATGACGGAGGGAATGTAGTTGCAAATGAAGTGGACCTCTTCTTGATTTATTGTCTTGTGATCTGTGTGGTGGCTGCGTGTCATGCTTGCAATGCAGACTTCTGCAGGGTAGTAGTCGGGATGACAGTTACACCTGCATCATACATGGACATGGCTAAACAAACAAATGGCTGTGCAAACATGTAGCAGCTATTGGACTACACGCTTTCCACTATCATGGGTGGCCCAGGTAATTGTCATGATATTTGATAGTTTCACGATAGTTGTTTACAAAGAATTAATCTCTTAATTCCATCTGTAAATTGTTTAGCACAATAACAATGACAAATAACTTCTAATTGCTCACCAAATTAATTTATGATTCCTACACAAAAGTGCAGTGGTGTAAAACAGTCTAAACCAGTAACAGCAGCTCTTGCAAGTTAGTTATTTACTTTGGCTACGTATGTGCCTGCAGTGTGTGCAGACAGGTCTTTAGAGATTTGAAAGGTTCAATGGTTGCTAGTTGTACACAACGTTTATCACCAGATGTATCACTATTTTACTGGTTGGCTTAGCGTGCGCATCGCCAGGATCGCATTAGTAGTCTTGCCTCGTTCCCTTCTTTTTCATCTCTTTAGTATGGTATGTGGCAGAAAAATGTTAGCGTACTACGGGTGTGGTACGGGTACGAGTACGGGTACGGGCGTACTTGACATATGTAACGGTTAGTAGTCTCGCCTCTTTTGTTGTTTCCTGTTTTTTCCTATCTTTAGTACTTAATAGTTACGCATATCCATCAGTGGAATGGATTGGGGAACTGAGCACAATCACAGATTTGTACACACAGGCTATTTTTACTGGTTGGCTTAGCATGTGCATCGCCAGAATTGCATTAGTAGTCTTGGCTCTATTCCTTCTTTTTCCTCTCTTTAGTACCTCAGAGAATTCTTGGACATAGTAGCACAAGCAGAGGTTTGTACACACAGGCTTGTTCCTATGTTGCATGCAAGTGACTGTAATACACAACATTCACTCCGGAGATGGTGGTGGGTCCTCTTGTGGTAATTGTTTTTGTGCCTCAAGACCATTACCATATGGCCGAAAATTTTGTACACAACGTTTATCACCTAGGTATTTTACTGGTTGGCCTAGTGTGCGCATCGCCAGGACGCGATAGTAGTCTCGTCTCTTTTGTTGTTTGCTTCTTTTTCCTCTTTTTAGCACGTACTCTATCTGCATCAGCACAGTACAGCACAAGAGAACCTAGCCCATTCTTGGAACCCCTAGAAGGTATGCTGTTAGATTGCCAGCCATATATAGAGCACAGCAACTAATATTCACTCTGCATGGAGATGGTGGTGGGTCCTCTTGTGGTAATCTCACCACCCACCACCATGGTGCAATCAATGATTCATAGCGATTACACAACTGCAAATGAAGTGGACCTCTTCTTGATTTATTGTCTTGTGATCTGTGTGGCTGTGTGTCATGCGTGCAATGCAGACTTCTGCAGGGTAGTAGTAGAGGCGACAGTTACACCTGCATCACGCATGTGGGACATGGCTAAACAAGCAAAAGTGGCTGCCATCGTGGACTATTGTATATATTTTTGCTTGTTTCTCCTTCAGGCTTAGTTGGATTAGAGCAAGACCTGTACTAAACAAAAGACTATGATCCTATGTATACTTCTGCATATGATTTCTGCTAGTGGTGACTTGGTCTGTCGAAAAATATTGGCATGTGTATGTAGCACCACAAAGGTCTTTATCACGCAGCTACAAAACTGGCCACCAGCATTTCTTCATGCTTGTATTACTGTATGATTTGCTCAGGATACTCCTGGACAGGGATGCTCAAGAAGTGCTAAAAGCACATGATAATTCGATGTCCCTATGTTTGGGCTCTAGGGGTGGGCTGTATTAATGAATATAGTACCACAGTATTTCTTGAAAGAATATTGCGATATTACTATATACATACCTACTGCTGAAGTAGCTGACTTGCAAGCTCCTCTCAATTACATGCTGTCATAGATTATCTAAACTATGGTTGCGTAGTTTAGATAATCTATGATGCTCCGAAGTGCATAACAGCTTTTAATAATGAAAATAACATTTTCTCAACTGTACATGTATGTTCGAAGAAAGTCCTTAGCAATAAAATAAGTTGCTGTGTCTGTGAGCTCCTTCCATTTTGTGCCTTTTCGTTCGTACGTTACACGCACTACCAACTCTTGAAGCGCCGGTAATAATATTTTACGACCGGTGCAGAAACAATCTACAAAGCAAAATGGCTGCCCCGGAGGCTTCTGTTCATCCAGTTAAAAACTGTCTTTACCATTTTGCCGTTTTACCCAATGAACGAAAGTTGTTCACAGAGATGCTCAAGAAGGATAATGTTGCTTAGAAGCTTAATTAAGATCTTGCTTGCCAGTTGTAGCTCTAAACGTTACTGAGGCTAAATGGTTATTTCATGGTATAATCGGTATCCGGTTTCTGGTATGACGAACATACAAATATATAATTATGGGAAAGGTATCAATGCAATACCGCGATACCACTATATACCGGTATACCGCCCACCCCTATTGGGCTCCAACCCTATGTACTGCATTGACTTGTTGTCAGTCATATATATAATAATGTAAGTTTTTACATTGACCCCAAAATGCTGGCTCTTTTAGTGCATAAACGTGTGTAACAAGCTGCTGCAGTGAAGCTTGGGGATTTTCAATAGCCAACTGCGAAGTGCTCGAAGGCTTCCCGTGGACTTGCGCGCTGTACGTACGTATTTACGTACCTGCAGCTTATATATTGGTGTGAAACCGCAATGTTATTGAGACAGTGCCAACAAAGTACGTAGCCCCACCCTAACACTAAGGTGTCGGGCAAACCCACCGGAGGTGTTTAACAGTGCACTCACCTGCCTGCACGTTCTAAGGTTTAATGATGGGAAATCCTTTCGAATTTTGTCGAAGACAATTCTTCATCTCAAATGTCTGAGATGAAGAATTGTCTTCGATGGACTACATCTCTTAACACTCCCAAATCAGAAAAGAATTCCCAACATCATCTGGAATCAACGTAGTCTGAAATTCTTATTATTCTTATTTGATTCAAAGGTTTGTGTAATACGCACATGCAAAAACCAAAGCCTTCTGAGGAATCTGCGCAGGTAGTACATGGAAGGGGTACAGTCGCGCTGCATTTGTCTTCGCTAACTCTCAAAACATTCATTCCTCAAAGCTTATTATATATGTGCATATCTGAACGGTGTAATTCTGAAATTTAATCAGCACGCTGTAACTTTTCAGCAATGTTGACTCTTAGTCATCAGTTGTAGTAATGTGGCATTCCTTCGGTAGCTAGTGATGTAGTTTTCTTGAGATGTCATACAGACTGGATGGTAGGAGAGATCCAGAATTACATATACACGTACAGTGGAACAGTACTACAGTGGACACCATTGGGACCCAGTTGGCTGTCCTGCATAGAGAGGTGACAGTAATTCAGAGGTAGATTTGTACACAGCTCTATGTGATAGCTACTTGCACTGTGTGGTAGATGATAATTTCTTTACAGATACCTGAGTGGCTAGAAATGGACATAGTACTCATAGCTCGGACTACACTAGCTGGGGTATAACAGATGACAATTGTCCTTGAATTAGACGTTTGACCTAGACTAGGGTCATCATCAGTAATGAAAAGTTACAAAAATGGCAGGTTTATATAGACTCGGTTTAGGCGGGAAAGGTGACAGCACATAACAATTTGAATGAAAGGGGGAAATGTCTGCAGAGATACATAGGTGATTTAGATACTGCTAACACTTATTGTGTATGTGCGTGGTATGTCAAAGAGTAAAAACGAAAGGGAGAATGAGGGGTAAGAAAACATAGAAAGCAAGAATGATGCAAGTACGTATGAAAACATGCAAGGAGATGGAATGTCCAGGAGAGAAGCTCAATGGCAGCATCCTGAGGTGGTGTGCTGGTGACTTGCCCTGAGAATCAGTTGGTTGTACACCAGAGGGAGGTTCCTCTCCTCCCGGATGGCCCCTTGGAACCTGGTGTGCCAGGATTCCAGCAGGGATCTCTGCTGGAACTTGCGAGGAGTGTCGACCACCTTAGTATTTTCACAGTCAGTGGCATGGTCATGGGCAGCCGCATGTTCCCATGGCAGACTGGGTCAGGTTTCCGCTTGCCAAGGCTCTTCTGTGCACCTTCAGTCTGTGGCTCAGTGTTCTCCCTGTCTGGCCAATGTACACCTTTGGGCAGTCACCACATGGGACCTCGTAGATCACTCCTGCTCGCTGGTTAAGTGGTGTCTGGTCCTTCAGGTGCACTAGCATCCGCCTGAGGGTACAGTGTGGTTGGAAGCAGGTACGAACCTTTATAGGGACTAGAAAGCGTTGGATGTACTCGGAGAGGTGACAGATGTGCGGAATCACTACTGTGGCTCATGGTTTGTCCTCTGGTGAACGCGACTGGTGGGGATTAGTTGTTGTGCACAAGTTCTTGTTCACATGATGTGATGGGTACCCATTGTTCTTCAGGGCCTTGGCAATGTGTCTCTTCACCTTGTCCTTGTTCAGCTGATGTGTGTAAATCCTGTCTACTTGGGTCATCAGCGTTCTTGCCAAAGCAATCTTGTTCGTCAGTGGGCGATTGGAGGTGAAGTCCTGATACCGGTCCGTGTGGGTCTCCTTCCAGCACACCGATGTGGATAGAGATTCATCTGGGTGGTGGGTAGTCTGACTTGCTGTCCGCTACTTCCTTTCCGCCACCATAATTATGCCAGGGCGAGAAATAAGTTTCTGTTTTTGCATGCAAGGGACTGTAACACACAATATTCACTCTGTAGATGGCAGTGGGTCCTCTGGTGGTATAATTGTCTTTGTGCCTCAGTGCCTCAAGGCCATTATATACATATATAACAAATTCGTACATATTTTCGACCTGTTTATCCGTGGACTGCCAGAGGAAGCCAGACATGCAGCAATGCTCTGTTACGATGTCACCCTCGTAATGAGAATACCAACAGGCAAAAGAGAGACAGGTGCTGCCTTGCTGAGTTCTGACATTGAGAGGATACCTGACTTTGGTAAGAAATGGCTCCTAGAGTTTGAAGCAAAGACAAAACCAATCACCATCAGCAAAAAAAAGATACGGTGACTATACCCCTGGTATGAATGGAGAAGTGATTTCAGAGAACGAGACATTGGATGTCCTAGGTTTTACCTTGGATAGCACCTATTGTTACTTAGCTATATCTTGGACTACACACTATCTACTATCACAAGTGACCGAGACAACTGTCATGGTATTTGATAGTTTCACGATAGTTGTTTCTGAATTTTTAATCTCTTAATTCCATCTGTGAATTGTTTAGCACTATATCTCTATGGCAAATAACTTCTTACTTGCTCACCATAATTTATGATTCCGACACACAAGTACAATTGTGTAAAACAGTCTAAACTGCTCAGCAGTTCTTGCAAGTTAGTCATTTACATCTACTTTAGCTATGTGCCTGCAATGAGTGCAGAAAAGATTTGAGAGATTTAAAAGATTCAATTGTTGCTGGTTGTGCACAACACCAGACGTATAGGTATCACTATTTTACTGGCGGGCCCAGCATGTGCATCGCCAGGACGTGTTAGTAGTCTTGCCACTTTTTTTTTTGTTTGCTTCTTTTTTGTCTCCTTAGCACCTCAATGGCGTTATTTAGCAAGATATTTGTCATTGGAAAGGGAACTGAGCACAAGCAGAGGTTTGTACACACAGGCTTGTTCCTATTTTGCATGCAAGGGACTGTAACATACGATATTCACTCTGGAGATGGTGGTGGTAGGTCCTCTTGTGGTAATCGCCTTTGTGCCTCAAGGCCATTATATACGGTACATATAAGCAAATGCATTTGTACAATTATGAATGTTGTAATTTGGTAATTCAACCAGCAATTTTGCAATGTGGATGTGTACACTCTCAGTCTGCATTTTTAGTAATGTAGCATTCCTCCTGAGGTCATGTTTGTTAGGAGATGTCATATACAAGAGAGATCCAGACCTAGGTATACATGCACATGCACTGCATAAATTTCTACTGAGTGTATTTGATATGCATGTAAGCATAATTTGCTATGTTCAATGTACTAGTGCACTCGGGCGATATAAAATGCACTCGCCCTCATGCCCATGTCATAACCACTAAATGCTAAGTGTACTAACAAAACTGGTAGCAGCTATTGTTACTTAGCTATACGTATATTGGACTACAGGTCGTATTCATTTGGACACGTGTGGTGCTGTTCTTTCAGTTTTTGTTACAGTATGTGTTCTACGTACATTACTGCAGAAAGACTACCTGGCCCATTCTGGGAATTCCCGACAGGTGTGCTATTAGATTGCCAGTCATATACGTAGAGCACAGCAACTAATATTCACTCATACATATACATGCAGTCTTTGCACTCTTTAAAACACATGTGATGTATAATTTCCTACTGAGTGTATTTGAGGTGCATGTAAGCATAACTTACTATGTTAAATGTACTAACAAAACAGGAGCACCTATTGTTACTTAGCTATATCTTGGACTACACACTTTCTACTATGATGAGTGGCAGAGGCAAATGTCATGATATTCGATAGTTTCACACTAGTTGTTTACGAATTATTAATCTCTTTATTTCCATCTGTGAGATGTTTAGCACTATAACACTATGGCAAATAACTTCTAATTGCTCACCAAATTAATTAATGATTCCTACACAAAAGTGCTATAGTGTAAAACAGTCTAGCCAGCAATAGCAGCTCTTGCAAGTAATCATTTACTTTAGCTACGTATGTGCTTGCAATGTGTGCAGAAAGGACTTTAGAGATTTAATTGTTGCTGGTTGTGCACAACATTTATCACAAGAGGTATAAGTATCACTATTTTTACTGGTTGGCCTAGCGTGTGCATCACCAGGACGCGTTAGTAGTCTTGCCTCTTTTCTTGTCTGCTTCTTTCCTCTTTTTAGAACGTCACGCATTTCCAGCGCGTGTGCCTAGGAGATTTCATGAATTTGGATATTCATCATTGGAAAGAACAAGCAGAGGTTTGTATGCATAGGTGTGTTCCTATGTTGTATGCAAGGGACTGTAACACACGATATTCACTTTGGAGATGGTGGTAGGTTCTCTTGTGCTTGTCGTCTTTGAGCCTTAAGGTTATTATATACAGTATGTATATAACAATTGCATTTGTATGAATTTTGTAGTAATTTGGTAATTCAATCAGTGCTTTAGCACGGTGTGACGTTTTACCAATGTGGATGCAAACACTTCAAACAAATTGACGATACCCCCATGGGCTTCTATCTGCAATCATCGCCAACCTCTTCATGGAAGGCCTAGAGGAGCAAGCCATGCACTCATCCCCACTCCAACCGAGCCTCTGGCTGAGGTATGTAGATGATACCTTCATCATCTGGCGTCACGGAGAGCAGAACCTGCAATCTTTCCAGCACACCTCAACCAGATGTCCTCCAGCATTGAATTCACAGTTGAGAAGGAAGCAGAGGGGAGACTTGCATTCCTGGATGTCCTGGTGACACACCGCGAAGACCAGCTGTCTACTGCGGTGTACAGGAAACCTACCCACACAGATCGGTACATCCCGTACCATTCCGAAATGCTAACAGGAGTGATGCGAGGCATGCGGGACAGAGCCTTGCGTATCTGTGACAACACCAGTAGTCAAGCAGATGGAACGCCCGTAGCCTCAGTCGTAGTACGCCCGTAGCCATAGTCGTACTACGCCCGTACCCGTAGCAGTACCACGCCCGTACCCGTAGTCGTAGTACGCCCGTACCCGTAGCAGTACTACGCCCGTACCCGTAGTAGTAGTACGCCCGTAGCTGTTGCCTAGGACGCCCGTAGCCATAGTACGCCTGTATCAGTCTTAGCTCAGTTGGCATACGAAGTATAGCTATGTATGTATGCACTTGCAATTGAACGATTCCTCGGAGTTTCAGCTTTCAGTGGTTGAATTGCACTAGTATCTGAGTAGCCTTGCGTAGCACGACCGCTTCCTCACCTCCACTTTCGTGGTAAAGTCGTTACGCAAGGCGAAAATGGAGGAAAGAAGGGTTTGGGCTAGCTACGCTAGCGTCTAAGAGGCCATACCTCCGTCAATCGTCAGATTTACCATTCACGATTGTAGCATAGATACTCCACCTATGATTGTAGTCACCAGAGGTTAGCTTACACCCGGCCGCAAGCCCATAGTACGCCTGTAGCACGCCCGTAGTTGTAGCCGTGATACGCCCGTAGGCGTAGGCGTCGTACGGCCGTAGCCATGAGCGTCGAACGCCCGTAGAACGTTAACTTTTTTGATGCGTGTACCGTATATGCCACATAACTATCCCCATTGCCCAATATCCCTCGAAGTTGATTCTGTGACGTGGCAATGAGCCTCTGGAACATTATGCCCTGAAGGATTTAAGAATTGAGTGCCTTTGTCCTACGGACTATAGAACAGAACAAAACTATAGAATATTATTTATTTTTGTATATTGTGCAAGGGTTTCATTTGTGTGCTCCAAAAAACATAACATGGATGTACAGTAAGGGAGTCAACTTATTTTGTAAATAGCAAGATGGAACTGAAAGAGAACATTGTTTTTTCTGCTAGAAGTTACTTAATGTCAATACCAGATGTGCGTATGTGCATGCTGAATTAGTTGAGAAAGTGGGCAGCTGTCCCATCCTACACAAGAGAAAGGATCTTAATTGTCTCTATATATAAGATGATGAATTTTTGTGAGACGTTATTCTTGTGTATTCCTTCTCTGTGTATGTAGCTGATGAGCGAAAGCTAAATATGTTGTGTTTGATTGGTTTCGACATTAAAGAGTTTCCAATCCACCAGAGAGGAGGCACCTATCCTTTAGGAAATGGCGATGCTACATTGATAGTAGATGAGGGAACTGTGGAGATGGAGACTGTTGTCCGCTATGCTGTAATCCTCCACGGGCCTTTTGTGTACTCGGCTGGTTACAAGCCTGCATCAGTTGTTGTCTACCTCAACCTTGAGGGAGCCAATCTGCTGAAACCACTAAAGTTGATGCTCAAGCACTGGTGTAAGCCTGTTGAGGGCAACAGTGATGGTGAGGCTGTTTTGAAGCTGCTGCGGGCTCCACATACGACAGGTGAAATGGAAAACTTCCGTTATATTTTTCATGAAGTACAAGGCAACTTCTTACACAATACAGCAACCTTCACTATTTCCGAGCCCCAGTGCCTGTACTGTGTGGAGATGAAGGTCGAGTCCCAGGCTAGCTACAATGCCATTGCATTCCAAAAGAACTTACCAGAAGACGACTTACTCAAGTTCAGGATACAGTTCATGTGTGATTGCTTGGAATGGAATGCGGTAAGTCTACGAATTACTGTAACTGACACTCAACTGTGCATGTGAGGGTTGGTGCTATGTTTCTATATTTAGTACATGAGTATTTACCTGGAACAACAAGGATGGGAGATTAACAGCCACGGAGACGGAGGGGTTCCAAAATTCTCCTTTCATGATAGGCAGATCACTGCTACTCCCCATGAATTACATGGCCCTGGATGGCAAGCAGCCATTGATGGACACCTGTCTGTAAGCTACAATGTGATACGCATAGGACCGTAGTTCCTTTGTGATGTACGGATATTATTTATTGAATGTACATAGGTCAGAGAGAGAGATTTCTTGGAAATTCTGGGGAGGGAAAAGAATGAAGTTATTGCTGAAGTTCGAAATGGAAGATATCCGCCTTGCATTTACTACCAGGTGTTATACACCAGTGTGGCAGATCGAAGGCGAGTACCAAAATTTTGGAGGACAGAACTGCAAGGAGCTGATGTACAACTCTTTTTCAGTTGCAAAGTCCTTCAGGAGCTAGGTACCCACACACATTTCTACATGTTTTGTAGCTAATTCTGTAGGCATTTTATTTTGTGTGAAGATTGGTGGTGAAATGTACCCTCCTGAATTGCACTGCTTTTCTACTCTATTTAATACATACGTATGGTACAGTAGGCAGGACCGTAGCCGATATGTATACAACCAATACGCCGAGGTCGTATATGTACACGTATATACGTATGTAGATGCTATAGAGCGACCTACCATACTACATATGTGCATGTACAATATAGTGTATGGTGAGTGTGAAGCAATCTTTCTGATTTCAAAGGCCACTCTTTCCCTAAACGTCTGTCAAAGTTATATGGGACTCTCGATTAATGCTTAACTTTCCTATGGTTGTGCAATCACTATACTATATATATGCATGGTACCTGACACAAGTCACTTACGTTTTTATGCGGAATTGCCGAGTAGACCTTCTGCAAAATACCGCGCGGTATAATGGGGATTTTCAACAGCCGACCGCAGAGCGCTCGAAGGCTTCCCATGGACTTCCGCTGCACATTGCATGTATATATTACATATGTATAGTTTATACGTAGGTGTGAAAACAGCAATGTTTATTTAGGCAGCGTCGACAAAGTACTTAGCCCCACCCTAACACTAAGGTGTCAGGCAAAGTGCAGTGGACAGACGGACGTTCGAAGGGAAGAATATTGTTCACGAAGAGGAGTACTAACAGGTAAGGGACGGTTGCTGTGGGCGAGAAAGTAAAAGTTACTTGGGGGAAGTCCAAAAGGCCCTTAGCATTAGGAGCATGTTTGTCGAAGGCGATTCTTCGTCTCAAATGTCCGAGATTACGAATCATCTTCGACAAACTTGTGTCTCTCAATGCTCCAAACACCGAAAGGACTTCCCAACATCATCAGGAATCGACGCAGTCTGAAAGCCTTATTCAATTCTAAGCATTGTGTTATATGTATGTACGTACATACATACATCAATAAACCCGTCACAAGGCCTCCGGAATCCACGTGGCTAGTCCGTGGAAGGTGTTCGGTCACACTGCAGATGTCTTTGCCACGTTAGTAACTTGTGTCAGGTACCGTAGTTGTATAGGCTAGGTTTGAACATTATAAATTGACCATCAATATGAGACCCTAAATCATTGCTCTCAAAGGCATTAAATTGAGAAGTCATGTGTGTTTTGGTTAATAGGATAGTCCAAATACACTATAAAGTGTAATCAACGGTTCCATCCCAGTTCTGTTCAATACTTCTTTTTTTGGACAAAATATAAACTAGTTACAGTGTAAACAGGTTACAAAGCTACATGATGTAGCTTCTATAACACATGTACACCTAAAATGTAATTGTAACAATGTATGATGTGATAACATCTATAATTATGATGTACACATTTTCATTGCGTCTATAGTTGCCTCTTTCCCTCCTCAACAATTCACATTCATACATGTGGTTGTTGTGGTAGTACAGTGTGTATGTACATATCTTCTTGCTTCTGTGTATATAAATAACTAGAAAATTATGTTTCTGGATAATAATGTGTTTGTGCTGCTTCACTACGTGTTCTGTCATTTTCTTGTACTTTTACTTGAAGAAGTGAGTCAGACCCCAGCTGTCACCGCTGTCGTCGTCAAGGCGGAAGAGGAGAAGATATGCGACAGCAGTATGTCAACATGTGCATAATAATTTGAACTAGATTCATACCTGTGACTGTGGATGCAGCATGTCTAGTATAGTTATAATTAAGTGTGTCATGTCTGTGTGTTGGTCTGTTCATGCTTATATATATCTATGTATGTATACGTAATTATGGATACAAATGTTATATAACTGGACACTGTGACTCTTGTACAGAATACGGTTCCTTGCAACTGAAAGATCTGGTAAGATATGCTGTCCCAAGAGTGTCTCCGAAGTGGGAAGAGGTAGGATTACAGCTTGACATTGCACCTCATTTTCTGGAGACTGTTGAGGCAGATCACAGAGATGTTGAAAAACGTTGCAAGGCCATGTTCAAGAAGTGGTTGCATAGTGGAGAGGGTACAGGAAAGCAGCCGAGGATATGGGAGAGTGTCCTGGAGGCTGTGAGGAAGGCAGTGGGATCTGAAGTGTGCATGAATATTGAAGAAGACATTGTTCAGGGTGAGTTGTGAGCTAGCGTGTATAGACTCTTGTTCATGCGGCCAGCAACATCAGTTGTATGTGTAAGACTGTGACTGAAGTTGTTACAAAATTGTGAACACATAGTTTGTACCTGTATGACGCCCCATATTATTATAGCATTTATTAAATTCAATCTACCGCAGTCCCACACAGTGATGCAAAATTCACATCGAGACAACATGCATCTTCACAAACGTAGTGCTGTTGTTTTGTGGTCATGCACTTATGTTATGATAATTAACCCTCGGCACGTAGCGCAGCGAGGCGTTACGGTAATTGGTCTGTCTGTGTGTGTGTGTGTGTGTCCGAGTCTAATCTAGGACTTCAGGCTACGAGGCGACTTATGAGTGATACCAGTGGATCCAGAACGACAAAATAGGAAGTTATATATAAAAAGGGGATTGTCTGAAATGACTGCATTCGAGAGATATGGTGTTAAAAAAGCGAATAGGCTTACTTAAAAAGCTTAAGCAGCTTACTCTTTCCGAGAACGACTAAATCGTGCTCAGTGGGGGGATGTAATCGAGAGGTGCCGAGTCCAGCGTTCTACTCAAAGCAAGGCGGTGGGGTATATACGAACCTATAATCGTCAAGCTCCACCATAGATATTCTACACTACGTCTCGGTTGGAATCGTTTATTATTTCGTACTTTGCGGTATAGTGACTACGCCTGCCTCGTGTATAAAATATTTATATGACGTCACTTCCTGTGTGACTATGTAAATTACATTGGAAGAGGATACGAAAACTGTCCTGTGATTCTACAGGACGTCTTTCTTATACATATTACACACAGCATACTGCGTTAATCAAAGCAAGTAATGAAAGTGCTTCAAGAGTGGTAAAGCGGTTATGCAATGCTTTTGTTGCAAAGCTACAACAAACACCTATACAGTTGCTAACTTACAGTCATTGCATGCATATGTTGAGCTTCTACACTAGACTCTTATATAGTGGATACAAGAATCTGCAACACTGTTAATTTAGACAGCAAATTTTGTTGCATAACACGCGCCGAGGGTTCTGCCATTTAGTGCTTCATTCAAAAGGAAATCATGCAAATAGAGTGTCATATGACAGTGGCCATTCAGATGGGCTAACGTTAGTACTTCTTAAACTAGTAACTCTGTTGAGTCATCACCCAGAAAACGGGCTAGTGAGGAAAGTAACAAAACATTCCTTGTGGGCACTTATTCTTTTGGAATTATGGCAGTAGTTTTCCCCATGCTATACGTAATCATTGCAGTATAGCTGGAAAATTTGACGGGGATTTAAATTTGACGGTTTGGCGGTCTCGCGGATAACCGCCAAATTTAAATCCGCCAATTTTATACGCTTATTTTATATTACATGCTACGTATACTAACCGCATAAAACTTATCGCATACTTCGAACAATACGATGTCGTCTCAGCTATATACCGCACTTTCAATGAGCGAGTAGTAGGGCGTTGCTGAAGTATCTGGAGAGAAAGAGAAGCGCATTACCGGACGAGCGAGACTGTAGCTCAACATTGCTGACGGGAAAGGACCTCAAGCTAGCTAACTAACCGGTGGAGCAGTGCCTACGCAAAGACTCGGCGACGTCAGTGAAGCCGAAGGTAAAGCGGACGAAGTACAACGACTACACCCCGGAACAGGGAGCAGAGATCGGCAGATACGTATACGCGGCAGAGAATGGGCCCACAAGAGCTGCCATACATTTCTCCCGCGTATTGAATACGACCTTTCTCATTACCATGTGCAGGGGTTGGGGAAGGTTGTCTACACCTGACCTGACTAACACTCTGATACGTTCGCACTAAATGAAGTTATGGTTGGCTACTATCATAACCAGACCGAATGACAGTGTACACGGCCATTGTTGACTCGATGACGTCACAACTTTGAGCTGTAACGTAACACCGTCAAATTTAAATTTCGCCAATATTAAATTAACCCAGTTTGAAGCCAAACCGTCAAATATAAATGCCGTCAAATTTTCTGGCTATACGGTATATAATTATAGCAATGTCCCACATACTTATGTAAATAGTAATATGTAAGTAATAATGCTGTAGCGGCTCATTGTTGCGTCGACATATGAACGGAAGTCAATTATATGAGCAAAAATACGCAACAGGAAGAGTAAAAAAAGTTAAAAAAAAAAAAAAAGGCTCCTCGGCTGACGAAGACCTTCGAGGTCGAAACGTCCTGGGTTTTTACTCTTCCTGTTGCGTATTTTTGCTCATATGTATGTAATAGTATTATATAAGTCATTTTCATTCATGTATTCTTATCTGCAGACATTGAAGGCCCTTCTGACCCTCCAGCAAAGAAGGCAAAGGTAAGCACAAAGGACCCCCTTTGTATATATGTATAGTAATGGAGGGCTCCGCTCTTGTGGTACATATAGGCGTAAGTCCCTCACTGCTTTGAGATTACATCATTTTTTTCCTATTGGAAGCAATGCGAGTGTACTGGGAATTTGTTCTTATAAGCTTTTTTTACATTTTCTTTGCATGCTACACATTCGTTGGAGCAGTGTTTTGTACCGATAAGGAAGCATACCTTACACGTATTAAGGCTCTGGACTTGATTTCTAAACGAGCGCATTCTTCTCTCTTTAGTGAATATGATCATGTCAATCCAGTCTTCCATCTTTGTTCTAGTCACGAGCATGTTGCCTAATTGTGAAACCAGCATCGCCAATACATTAGCATCGCCAATTCATTAGTGGATTATGCATTATTCATTCACTAGTAGATACCGGTGTGTAGTAAATGTCACATATAATTATATAGTTTTGTAATACTTTGCAAGTTAAGGACATTCCATATAAAGAACAAAAGCTATTGTCCCAGCCCGTCCCTTGGATGGAGAGCCACCTCCATTTAGTCCGTCTTGCAAGGCCACACCAGTTAGCTGTCCTAGCCCAACCGTGTACCTGGATGCTATAATGCAACAGAGAACCCCTCCCTTGCCGTGCACTGGGGAATATGCTATATAGAATTAATGGCCTATTGGGTCAGATTTGTGTATCTATTGCAGACGCCACAGGAAAATGATGGCCACAAGTATATACTGTCCTGTGCAGGCCTCCAATGTCCACGTCTGTCTTGAGAGCTGTACATGTATAGTTTTCTTTTCATCCATTTGCTGCAGGGTCTGAAACAAGGAACTTCCAGCTCTTGAGTTAAAAGCTCAAATTGACCTCCTAAGGTTATAGCTATAGCTAGTACCTTAATTTGCTAGCTTATTGATTGTAGTTGTATTGGTAACTGTACACGACTGTAGCATGCTCCAACTAATATAACAATCAAATATACAAAGTACTATGTAACTTTATAATGACTTTGTAGCTATATGTATAGTTTTTGTTTTACTGCAATTTTTATATATCTATATACACTTAACTACGTCATTCTTGATTGGTGGATGGCTATATATAATTTAATATAATATGTATAAGTGTAGTTATTATTATATAATATATATATGTGGTGAGGTTATATACATATAAATGTTGTCAAAACATACGTACTTCTGACACAGCTGCATGATATGTAGGGTAAAATTGTACATTCATGATCATTAATTTTGCATTCATAAACTCAGAGCTCTGTTGGATTAATACAGTCGTAGTAAAATTGAAAAGAGTTTTTCAGTCTTCACAATAGTGATGGGTCTGACGATAGCGCTGTCAAGGCAAGCTTAATGCTGCAAGCTCAAAGGAAAAAGACATACATCAGAAATATATGCATGTGTGAATGACAATGTCTCTAAGGATGAGCAAGGAGACTGTAGGTGACTGGAGCAGTTACAGTGCTGTCTGGCAGTCTTACCACTCTTGTCTATACAGGCGTCTGTCTGCCTGTCCATCATCTGTTAGTCTGTTTGTCCGTCAGGTCGTGAGGTCGATTTGTCCTGTTGTGAGATGTGTAAATGTCCTTCAATGCCCTAATACGTACATTATCCTCTCCTTCACCCTTTGAACTTCACAACATTTTCCTATTCTGACGTAAGTACTAGTTACTACACGCTATCAATGGCGTATTGCGTTTACTGCACGAGACCCGAGGCGCCAGTGGTTTATCGCAATTTAATCGCCCTAAGAAAGCGCGGTACTTTTCCTTTAGGCCGCTTTTAGCTTTTTGCCTGCAGTTGCACGGTCTTTATTCGCCGTCTTCCTCGCACTATGGCTAAGCGCACGTGTTCGAAGCCCTCCAGCAGCAAGGAGAACCAGGTCCTACCACCAAGCAAGCGATTTAATTTTGAAATACGTAGATGACGATTTCGAAGAGCTAAGCAAAGGATTCGTTCCGCCCAACACAGTTGCTGATACGCGCAAGTGTGTCCGCCTGTTCCAGGACTGAGCTAAGGATAGGAATGCCCCTTTTCCGGGGGACAAGGTTTCGCACTCCTTACAGACCACCACAAACTGCAACACAGCCAAGTTTCAACTTTAAGGGGTGCACCTTTACCAACTGCACCTTCCAACTGCCAAAGGCCTACGATGAGAATTTTTCCGACATCAACATTAAGGACTGTGTGCTGCCGTTCGTAGTCTAGCGCTTGTGTTACTGTTGACCTTTGTAAGTGCTGATTAATTTTGTGTTTACTTTGTTAGCCATATATGGAGAATGCATGGGAAGGTGGGCATGAAGTGTTCCCGCCTTAAAGCCATATATGGAGGTGTTAGGGGCGCTTACGTGGTTACTGCAGTGCTGGTAACCCGTTTACCTGCACACCCGAGCCTTTGATCTATGACGTCATCATGCGATAACTACATTTATAAGCTCAGCCGGTGTATATATCAGTTATACCATGATGCTTCAGTGTGTATAGAATCAATATAATTATACGCTCTCGCCCTCGGGCGTATATAGTCCATATATATACACCTCAGCGCTGTGGTATAACTAATACAGAAATATGCACAAGCACAGTATACGTAGACGACATTAAACTGAGTGCCCCCTTACAATATACTTTGCAGTGGCTGGTCCACCTGCATGGAAGGAGAAAGAGGTACCAAAGAATACACTTCAGAATCAGACAGCTATGAACCATCCCCCTGGAACTTACGTGGCCGGGATGAAAGGAAGGGCTGCCAAAGTGACAACTACCTAGCCAATCCCCCAAGAGAGCACTTGCAGGAGGTGATCTTGAATACCTAGACGCTGTGCCAGGAAGTCCCGTGCTGCAATCAGGTCCTTCACTTTTAGTACATCGGCATCTAGCCGGTACTTGACAATGAGTTCACCCATGCTTGGTGGGGCCTCCTTTCTACAGAGTTTTAAATACAAATCAGAACATGCTGTTACTGCGTGCACATACTGTATACTATAGCTGTCACAGGTTGTGTGCATTAAACCAGTAAATCAGTACATGATATTATATATTGCCAAAACAGAAAAATACACAGCAGAAGCAGGAGTATTATGGTTATGGCTTCCATAATACTTACTGTTGTTGTAATTCTGCAATGTGTCCCAATTTCTGCAGCAGAAGAGGCTTCAGCTTCTTTTCGTAATGCATTAGATTGTCAGCGACACTCTTCAGGGCAGGCTGGAAGTGTGTAATTACTATCCTCAAGCAATCATAACTGATCCAATTGCTCAAGCTGAAGCAAACCATACACATAATTTCTTCCATTGTCATAGCCTGCTCAAGTGCATTCTCAAGGTGACTCCTTTGAGGTATAATGTGAAAACACCTGCCAGCAGATCAAGGCAGAGGTCCTTAACTTCACCTAGAGTAGGCGACCCCTTTTCCGTAGCAACACGGACAAACATTTTCATGACATTGGCATAATCATCTTGCAACTCAAGTACATTAGGTGTAGCACTAGGAGCTTCAATGAAAGCATTAGAGCCTAAGAATAGAAAAGAAAAGGAAAGTCACATCGTGCACTAGCTGCAATGCAAAGCAACCTATGCTGTAGCACTTTTGTGTCATTGTCACCACAGATGATACCCATAAACAAGAGCTTGTAACGTAATACCAAGTCCACATACAGTTTTATCAAAATGGACTTGAGAAAGTAACCAATCTTTAGACACAAAGGTTTCACAACGTTCCACCACTGCTCTTTTCATCCTCATACATTTCACATTTGCTACCCATCATAATACATTCACTACAACATGTGCAAATTATGCACTTGCACATGCACTTCGCAAACTGTTCACTCAAACTAACACTGCACATCCTACACGAATCTATATGTGTACAGATTCGAGAAAAGGGAACATGTCCCCCCTCATGCTATACATAAAGAATAGCTATGGATCAACCTATGGGGATTACCTATCTTACAATACACCTAAGCTGATACCGCTTACCAAGACCCTCGGCTCCTCTCAGTCTGTTCGAACACGCTTGGCAGCCCTCCAGCCCTCTAAGACGACGCAGAAGTAGTCGAAATCATTGTTCTCTTTCTTCAAAAGAATGTCCGCCAAATCGTCAACTTGATCTACATTTCCTATGTTGTTCGCAATGCTGTCGTTTTCCGCGTCATTGAGGAACTCTCCCGTATCAACGTGTAGACTAGGTAGAATGTTGGCCACTGCTATGACCGCACTGAAGTAGGGGCGACACTGCCGTAAAGCCTCCTTTCTGTAGCAGTCTATCGTCTCCGAGTCACGAGACCTCGCCACGTCGAAAGAGGCACATCCGGTCCCCGTTTGAAGGGGGCAGTCATCCATCCTCTCTTTTGCCATCCGTTTACACGTTTCGTTCGCAAGTGATCGAAGTGAGAACGCGGGGGTATAAGTGTATCACCTCTAGTTATCGACGGGGGGGGGGGGGGACCAATTATCGCCTGCCACAATTGGTCGGCCCGACTGGTTGGTCCCCAGATCGATCTTGGTCCCGGACCGATTTTTTGTGACATCGCAAGTGTTATTGATCTGTGGATGTCATTGCAGGTGGTGACACTGCATGCATATAGTAGACCTGTGGGTCCTTCCGCTGGTCAGACCATGATGGTGGTGCAACTGGAAGGGAATCAAAAAGCTGTAGCTGGGTCCCTAGGGAGTATACAGCACTTCTGGACTAGTTTCTAGCTGTATTCCCCTGTTAATCTCATTCACTGCTCACCATTACTACATCCCCTTTCATCCTTAACAGTATTCATATCCATGGTATTCAAACTTCATTTTATTAATTAATTTACTAGCAGTGAAGCCCGCCTTCGGCGGGCTTCTCTGCAACGGCGCGTCGTCGACAGCGTTTCGGCGAAAGCGCTCTGACGCCAGTGTTTTATCAAGAGCACTTCTAATGTCAGCTTTGTTAATTACAGAGAGTTGCGCAACTGAAGTAAGGTCATGCCCATGGCCACAATGTGACAGTGCTTCAGGCCGTAATTACGTGCAAAGCATGCATGCATATAATGTTTGAACTTGCAAGGCGTGCCTGAATGTACATGAACTTGTCTATGCATGTCCGCTTGCAATTCAGTAGCGATGTAGCGCGGTCGACGTCATTTTGCAAAAGCGCTCTGTGTGTTCCAGCTAGTCTGACGTAGCCAGCCCCACTTCCAGCCTCCATTTTTATGCGCGACATAAAATGGCTGGAAGGGGTCTGGGCAACGTCAGACTATGTTCCAGTCTGTGTTATATAGGCGTCTAAGCAAGAGCCAGAAGTGGAAGGGAGAAAAGTAAAAATGGCTGTCGGCCGAGAATGGAAAATCGGAACTGTCACGATATCTCCACGAGAACCCTAAGGCGGGAGATTTCAACCCGCGGAGGACACTTTCTGGGATGTTAGTTGTAATTCCAGAGCGTTTGGCGTCAATTCGTGCCATAGTTTTGCTGTGTTTGCGAAGCGCTCTGTGTTAGGCGGCTAAGCAAGAGCCGGAAGTGGAAAGAAGATAAGTAAAAATGGCGGTCGGCCGCGAAGGAAAAACGGAAATGTAACCATATCTCCCCAAGAACACTAAGACGGTCGATTTTAAACCACAGTGGACACTCTCCGAGTAGTTCTTCGTAATTTCTGAGCGTTTAGCATCAATCCGTTCCGTAGTTTTTGCGTTTACCGCGAACAAACAAACAAACAAACAAACAAACACTCTCAATTATATATATAGATTAACGCTATTCATACAGCATTCTCCACCTGTCACATCATTTACTGTCACCATCACCCTTTTAAATGCATGAGTGCTTCTTTTTGTCATCATTCCCTGATGAAGGTAGCTGTATGCTACCGAAACACCGTCGGAATAACAACTGTCACTTTGTCAACAGAAAAAGGCTAAAACACCAATTAATGTTGCTTAAATAAACCCATTCATAATACGAGTTACGAAAAGAGCAGTAGAATGAGCCATATAGCAAGGGGGGTTCAGGAGAGGAAGGGGATGTAGGGACCAGTTGCTGACCCTGATGTTGTTGGGACAGATAAAAGTCTTGTCGAGAAGAGGAATGTTTGCTGAATTTATTGATTTTAGGAAAGCCTATGAATAGAGTGGACCGGGAGAAATTGTGGGGCTGTTTGGAAAGTATGGGACTGGGAGGTCGTGTATCTGCCTTTTTGAAGGCAGTTTATACTGGTACGAGCAGCGAGGTGAAGGTGGGCGAGGAACGTAGCAAACCTTTTAGAGTGGCATGTGGTCTGAGACAAGGATGCATTCTCTCACCCCTGCTGTTCTCACTATACATTAACTCACTGGTCAACAAGCTGAAGGAGGCAGAGGTTGGGGTGATGTGCAGGGGGCAATTGGTCTCAGCACTATTGTATGCGGATGATGCAGTGATTTTTGCTGAGGATGAGGAGTTAATGAGAAGGGGGCTGGACATTTTGGCTGAATGGTGTGAGGAGTGGTCGGTAAAGGTTAATGTTGAAAAGTGCAGGGTGATGCATTTGAGAAGGAAGGGTGTGAAGAGATCTGAAGTAGGTTTCATGTTCGTGGCGAGGAGATTAAAGTAATGGAGGAATATAAGTACCTTGGTTGTGTAGTAGATGAGTACCTGTCAAATGTGAGAATGGTAGAGGAGAGAGCGAAAGCAGGAGCAAAGGCACTAAGTGATTGGCTAAGAAGGTGTAGGGCCACCGTGGGGGAAGTGAAAGGAGCAACATTTGTGACACTTATGGAGAGGCTAGTAGAGTCGGTGTTGTTATATGGGGTAGAGGCATGGGGATGTGGAGGGCAGCTTGATGCAGTGGAAAATGTACAGATGCGGGCAGCAAGAATCTTCTTAGGTGTGGGGAGGTGCCATCCGTTGGTCTCCCTGCAATTTGAAATGGATATGCTGCCAGTGAGATGGGAAGCATTGAGGAGAGGAATTGAGTTTTGGGTACAAGTAATGAGAATGAATGATGATAGATTAGTGAAAGTGGTAATGCTGGAAGCCTTGGAGATTGGTAGTAAGGTGAAGTGGGTAAAAGAATTGCAGCAGAGTTTGGAGAAGTTGGGGTGGAGAGGATTGAATGTGGTGACATTGGATGGATTGACAATAAAGGAAGTGAAACAACTATTGAAGGATACAGTATGGCGGAGAGTAAAAGCAGCTTGGAGGGAGAAGGCAAAGGGGAGTTCAAAGTTAGAAGTGACTGGGAAACTTATGGATAATGAATGCAAAGCTCGTTGTGTAGGGATGGATTGTAAGAGGCGCAGGAGGATGATGGCTAAGTTGAGAGGAGGTACAGCAGAGTTGGGAGTAGAGATTGGGAGGTGGCATGGCTTGAGAAGAGAAGATAGGGTGTGTAAGGAATGTGGAAATGGAGAGGTGGAAGATGCTGAGCACTTTGTGATGAGATGTGCGTATGTAGTGAAGGAAAGGAAGAGATTGGAGAACTTGATGAGTAGTAGGGTGAAAGGATGGCATGAACTGGGGGATAATGAAAAGGTAGTGAGAATAATGGACAAGGCGTGTTGTGATCAAGCAGTGGCAAGGGCAGTAGAAAGTCTCTGGAAGAAGCACTTTGTTGCAGATGTTCCCATTCCTCCCCATGCAGACTTGATTGTTATTTTACAGTGAAGTTTTGTTATAATTGACACAGTGCTGCATGGGGCAGGATTGCCCTAGTGTACTTTTGTACGTGATGCACTCTAATAATAATAATAATAATAATATATATGGCAATGTAGCAAACAAGCTGGAAAGCTGGGAGAAGTGTGCTATGGAGTGATTACTTGCAGAGAGAGAGAGACACGCATTTTGCTGCCGAGAAAGCATATAGCTTACTTTTTAGACTAAAGCACGCTTGCCTTGCATTATTTTTATGTTCATGGCTTGTTACCGAAGAAAAAAAGGCTAAACATTTTGTGAGTTAAGTTCCTCGAGGAATCCAAATCCCTATAGTTCTCGGTTTCCAAATCGTTATAAAATATATCAGTGACAGTTATAGAACTTCATTCCTTTGCTCCAAACTTGAGCTCATGATGCACGGCTACACATGCAGGCTCTTAGTAGCCTACACAGTCAGGCATGCTAGCAATGCAACACTGATGGGATGTGTTACCTACTTTTTGACTGCATACTCCAACACCTCACACGCCAGCACTTGGGAAGGGATTCGGTGTCAGTTTCAGTGAGGATCTGTGTCAGCATGCTTCAAATACCAGTGTAGCTACCTCAACATTCTCCAAGCTTCCTTGCTTCACTCTTGCTTACATGACAAGGCCAAACATGCATTAATGCAAGTACAGGCTTGTTCACTGCATGCATGTATATACATTTTACCACTCCAGGGGAATCATCTTGCTGGCATACAACCTAAAGACCTTGACTGGCCCAAACACATTTTCCAATGGTTATGGTAGCAACATTAATGAGGCCACAAAGAAACATGCAGTACCTCTATCAAACGTCTAAAATAGGTACTAGTGCCAGTTGCCAGGGCAGTAAGGCTGCAGATATTGGAGAGACATGTAGCTGTAAACAGACATCAGGGCTTACACTAAACAGACTTCTCTGGCCAGGAAGATCCTCCCATGGACGATGTGCCTCTGTTCGTAGGAGCATACGTTTACAAAGTTCTTTGCGGAGCTATAATGAGTTGTTGTATAGCCACTATACCTTTATGTGTTGCATGTGATTTTACATGGTCTCTTATTCATAAATCTGTATTTTCTACAGCTTCACTGTACAATATTTCACTGCGGAAGTAGTTGGGGCGAGCCTGAGCGAGCCCCAACTAGTGAGCTGCATGGCTGGCGGCAGTGTCGGTATGTTTGGATGTACGGATATGGATCTATGTAACCGCATATACGTTCAACCGTCAAGTATATATTTGCTGTCTGCCCGCTACAATTTTGCACGGTACGAAAATGGCTGCCGCTCGCGAGCCTTTCGAATTTTCCCTTCGGTACGCTTCCAGTGAGCATTATATCGAGCGAAACGAAAGCAGCAGTCCTATCTTGCCCATCACCATTGATATACGCTGCGAAATCGGGAAGACAAGCGACTACTGTGGTTGCCGGTTTATTCGCTGCAGTGTCAGGCAAGTCAGTAAAGAGGTGCTGAAGCACAGCAATAGGGCGCAAATTGCTCTTGCGCGCCAGCTAGGCAGTGTGTGTGCTGCCGTCTTTGATTACAGTCGCTTCTGCATACTTTCCGCCACAGCATCAGCACGTCCAATGCTCAGTTTGCATACATGGTGCAAAAGTGATAGCTAGCTAGACGTTGTGTGTGTTGCCGTTCTTGGTTGCAGTCACTTGCTGTTCACTGCCGCCACGTGCAATGCTCAGCTAGCTACGAGGCTCGCCCCACGATGTATATCGTGGAGCAAAGGCACTAAGTGATTGGCTAAGAAGGTGTAGGGCCACTGTGGGGGAAGTGAAAGGAGCAACATTTGTGACACTTATGGAGAGGCTAGTAGAGTCGGTGTTGTTATATGGGGTAGAGGCATGGGGATGTGGAGGGCAGCTTGATGCAGTGGAAAATGTACAGATGCGGGCAGCAAGAATCTTCTTACGTGTGGGGAGGCGCCATCCGTTGGTCTCCCTGCAATTTGAAATGGATATGCTGCCAGTGAGATGGGAAGTATTGAGGAGAGGAATTGAGTTTTGGGTACAAGTAATGAGAATGAATGATGATAGGTTAGTGAAAGTGGTAATACTGGAAGCCTTGGAGATTGGTAGTAAGGTGAAGTGGGTAAAAGAATTGCAGCAGAGTTTGGAGAAGTTGGGGTGGAGAGGATTGAATGTGGTGACATTGGATGGATTGACAATAAAGGAAGTGAAACAACTATTGAAGGATACAGTATGGCGGAGAGTAAAAGCAGCTTGGAGGGAGAAGGCAAAGGGGAGTTCAAAGTTAGAAGTGACTGGGAAACTTATGGACAATGAATGCAAGGCTCGTTGTGTAGGGATGGATTGTAAGAGGCGCAGGAGGATGATGGCTAAGTTGAGAGGAGGTACAGCAGAGTTGGGAGTAGAAATTGGGAGGTGGCATGGCTTGAGAAGAGAAGATAGGGTGTGTAAGGAATGTGGAAATGGAGAGGTGGAGGATACTGAGCACTTTGTGATGAGATGTGCGTATGTAGTGAAGGAAAGGAAGAGATTGGAGAACTTGATGAGTAGTAGGGTGAAAGGATGGCATGAACTGGGGGATAATGAAAAGGTAGTGAGAATAATGGACAAGGCGTGTTGTGATCAAGCAGTGGCAAGGGCAGTAGAAAGTCTCTGGAAGAAGCGCTTTGTTGCAGATGCTCCCATTCCTCCCCAGACTTGATTGTTATTTTACAGTGAAGTTTTGCTATAATTGACACAGTGCTGCATGGGGCAGGATTGCCCTAGTGTACTTTTGTACATGATGCACTCTAATATATATTAACACATTGCATGAGGGCGGTGGATGAGAAACAAGAAATTACTTGCTGTGGCCTAATAATATTATTACACGTCGTCTATACAGATAGACTAGACTACATAGCCTATAATGTATTAAAGTGTTGCGCGCGTTCGAGTCACGCGCATATATATCATACCACAAATTACGCAATAAAGCATATACAGTAGGTCTGGGAACGAGACTACATTTAGAAGGCACTGTAAAGGGGCCTCGGAAAAGCGCAGTTGACGAGTCTAGAGTATTCAGGTCAGGCCATAGATAATCGATGGTCAGGCGAAGTTACGCCTGACTACGAGACTACAGCAAAACACGTTTAGGGAACACGAGGAGCCGATTGATTGTCACATAATAGCGCTAAAGAAAAAGAGAGAGAGGTATCTGGTTGAAGTTGGCGTGGGACAATGCCTGAATCTGGTAAGTTTAGCATGTTCTGTGAATAATCTTTTAGTTCCGACACTGGTGAAGTTAGACGGTAGTTTCGCTCCAGCAGGAGCGCATTATAGCTACGTACGTATGTGACACCCACACTAGTTTGATCTGGTTGGTGTAGGGCACACGCTATATGAAATCTCTTATGCACTAGTCCTGGGGTTTGTCTTACATATTCCGCCATTAGTGAATGTGCAAAACAAAAGGATTTGCCGGACAATGGCGTGCCCTAGGCCTTTAGCGAAGTCCTCGACCACATAATACTCTACAACCTGTAGGTGGTATAAGTAGCACTGGGGCCAATTATTGAATAGGACACTTCCTGAATAAATTGAGGCTCTTTAAAGCAGTTAATGGGTGCCTGGGAGAAGGAAGGGGGGTGGTGGGTGAGAGAAGGGAAAATGCATTTAGAATGGAAGAAGCATAGCCACAGTCTGGTGATATGGAATTAAAAATTGAATGAAACCTCTCTTTCTTCTCTGGTGATTGACTAGATCATCAGTAAGTTGCTCAGCGCAACTGGCAAGCGATGAATGTTATACCAGATTCAGGATGCAGTCTATGTCTTACTCACCTCATCAATACAAAAATCACAGCTAATTGGATTGCTAGTAATTTCCCACAGACAGAGACACTTAACTAAACTAATTTCTCTGTTTCCTTTTGGTAGCAACCACACTCTCTCTGACTGCAACATTGGCAACACCCACCATGACTCCCATGGCAACGCCCACACCTACGCCGACATTGCAGCCAACGGATGCATATGTTGTATTCCTTTCTGTACTTGTGTCAGTCACTATTCTCCTGTGTGTGTGCATCGTGTGCGGCATAGTGTGCTGCTGCTGCTACTGTGACAAGCTTAAGTCGATCAGATCAAGTGATGTTAGGTACAGAAGAAGGATGCCTCCAATGCCAGCTATGCAAGGTTAACCTTCATTTGTTTCACATGCAATTTTTGCTAAGGAAAATGTGGTATCGAGGCTCATTCTGTCTGAGAGATATCAAATGCTAATTAGGTGTGTAGCAGTGAATGGAGAACAGCTGGTACTAGGCTATTTTGCCCACAAAGGTCTTCATCGTGCAGCTACTGCCCACCAGCACTTCGTCATACTCGTATTGCTGTATGATTTGCTCAAGATACTCCAGGACCAGGATGCTCAAGAAGTACTAAAAGCACATGCTTATTCACTGTCACTATGTTTGGGCTCCAATCTATGTACTGCATTGACCGGTTGTTAGTCGTATAATAATGTAAGAATTTTCACATTGACACAGAGGTGCTGGCTCTTTTAGTGCATAAGAGTGTGTAACAAGCTGCTGCAGTGAAGCTTGGGGAAGATGTGAATAGTGAATTTGGGAGGTGCACATTCCATCATACCTTGTCCTGATTTTCTTGATCTTCTTGATTTATTGACAATGAACTTGTGATCTGTGCGGTTGTGTTTATGCGTGCAATGCAGATTTCTGCAGGGCTGTAGTAAGGGCGACAGTTACACCTGCATCATGTTGGTGATGGTATACATCTCATCTTCATGCTTGCTTTGGTTGATGTAACTGGCTGTACTCCCATTGTCAGTGCTGTCTTGAGTCCTAGGGTAGTGTTACATTGTCTGTTTACATTACTGCAGAAAGAGAATGTAGCCCACCTTTGGAAGCTGCACCTAGATATAGTATGCTGTTAGACTATCTGCCATAGGAACACTGTCTGCTATATGGTGTTTAGAGCACAGCAAAACTTACTTACATACTTGTAGTTTGAGTATAGAGTACAGTAATTTCAACGTGCTGGTGCTATGCCATGTCTGCACACACTGAACATGTAGCTGACTACTTATGCATTCATATATACACGTTATATTATGTGTGGTGCTGTCACTCCTTGATTCTGTACTGTTCTTTCAGTTGTTGTTACAGTGTCCATTCTACATTGCTGCAGAAAGACGACCTATCCCATTCTGGGATTTCCCAGAAGGTATGCTGTTAGATTGCTAGCCATATATAGAACACAGCAAATAATATTCATTCTGGAGATGGTGGTGGGTCCTCTTGTGATAATCTGATTGTCAAACAGCATCTCCAAGCACAACTTGTTCATAGGTGCAATTACTGCTGTGCACTCAGGCACTTTGTGCATCAATGACATTATATACATGTAAGGCAAATACTTATCCCCCATTGCCATGGCAACGAGCAAGTTAATGGTGGGGGATATCTCAAGATTTGTTGATTTGGTCAAGGATATACCCTGTAAAAAGTGACACAGTATGTGAATCGATTTGTTACCTTTTGCTATGACATTGACAACTATATACACAAACGAATCCACTGATCTGTTGAATCATTGATAATCCATACCAGGAGTATCTATGGCTTAATTGCAAGTCAAAAACAAACCAAAAAAACTACAGTAAGCAATAGTCAGCTGGAAAGCCAGATATCCAACTCCGCCAGTAAATTGCCCAACTCTGCCAGCCAAGGTGTAGTAGGTACGGTATGTGAGAACATAACGTTATCGTGTTTCATTCCATTTCCATTTAAACAAAAAGGTCAGACCGTTTCCACGTTCCATCTGTTTCATTTTAACCTTTTTGGGTAAACGATTGCGTCAAAACCTTCGAGGTTGTGCGATCAATGATTATATAGGTGTGCGTGTTAACCCTTGAATTACCAATGACGCATATGTGTCAAATAATTGCATGCGCATTAGTGCCAATGACGCATATATGAGTCAAGGACAAAGGCGCGCGCACTTTCACAGCATTTTTGGCTGCTGTGAAAGGGTATATAACAGCTTTGAGTAGTTCATAGCAAATTCTGTAGTCCTCTGGCTGTCCTTTGGCTGGTGTTTTGTCTCTCTCAACTGCACATGCGGTGTACAATCAAGCGCCGAACTTTACAAAGTTGCGCAAGGTTGCGAAGCTTCTAGCTTCACGAACAGATAACTGCAGAAGAGGCGGCAGTTGGTTAGAGGCTAGCTGTAGAGCCATTGCATCTCCTAGAATTGTATTACATCGTTGCCAACTGTTCAGTGGCATATACTACCTCACTGCATGCGTCAACGTACATATGGCATGTGTACCTTCTCCTTCCGCCAAGAGTGAGTTCAAAGGCTTCAGTCCATTTCAAAACGTTCAAAGTCCATCCTTTCTTACAGCGTAAATGATCAAAGCATTCATCATCTGCATTCCGAAGTGAAGAAAGCACAGTAAGTTGCTGCTGTTATGTCCGACGAGTATTTTGCACCGCCATTTTGAATAAACTTAGACTGAACGTTTCCGTGCGAAATTTTAAGTTCGCCTGAAAAGGGTTAAGACCGGCTTTGACAAGGATTCATTGCTTGTGCCTCTCACAAGCGGCAAGAAATGCACAGAAGGTATAATGGACAAGGTATATATTCCAATTGTGCGCGTGAATGAGCGACAAGCCACGATATAAAAATATAACTTTATGTTGTCACATACCGTATATACACTAATAGAGCTTCTGCAGAACGTTTAGAGCCTCTGCCGCTCCTGTTGTGCAATGGTGGGAGGGAGCCGAATCGGCATGACATATAACGATGGCTAATATCTATGGCTCTGGTAGAAACACTGGCAAGACAATCATTCTCTTACTTCTCCATCACAAGAAGTAAATTCACATCTGGTTCCCTCCCAATCGCCATGCCAACAGAGTTTGAATACGTTAAAGCCCATGGACTCGGACAGACACCAGAATATAAGTATGCAGCCTCAGCTTTGCCTCAATAATCTGGCTACTGTCCTCATTATTGGACTATAACTATACTTATATGAATGTTGCAATTTGGAAATTCAACCAATGCTTTAGGACGCCGTGACGTTTTACCACTGTGGATGCGTATACTATCAATTGGCTTTTTTAGTACTGTGGCATTTCTCCTGAGGCGATGAAGTTTTTGTGAGATGTCATAGAGATGCGATGGTAGAAGCGAGATCCAGACATAGGTATACATGCAATGTATAAATTTCTACTGAGTGTATTTAATGTATGTGTAAGCATAATTAGTGAGTTAAATGTACTAACAGAACATGTAGCAGCTATTGTTACTTAGCTATGTCTTAGAGTACACACTGTCTACTATCATGAGTGGCTGAGGCAATTGTCATAATATTCAATAGTTTTATGATAGTACGTTTTATGAACAATTAATCTGTTAATTCCATCTGTGAATTGTTTACTACTATAACACTGTGACAAATAACTTCTAACTGCTGACCAAATTAAATATTCATTCCAACACACAAGTGCAATAGTGTAAAACAATCTAAACTGCTCAGTAGCTCTTGCAAGTTAGTCATTTACTTTAGCTATGTGCCTGCAATGTGTGCAGAATAGGTTTCGGAGATTTGAAAGATTCAATTGTTGCTGGTTGTGCACAACTTTTATCACCAGTGTTATAGTTATCATATTTTACTGGTTGGCCTAGTGTGGGCATTGCCAAAACGCATTAGTAGTCTCACCTCTATTGTCGATTGCCTCCTTTCCTCTCTTTAGTACGTAGAGCTCATTTCTATCAATATCCATCATTGGGAAGGATGAGGGAACCAAGCACAAGAGGTTTGTACACAGAGGCTTGTTACTGTTTTGCATGCAAGAGACTTGCAAGGTTCAAGCCTATATACTCTTATTTAGCTGCTGCATAGAGTGCCTTAACTTCAGTAACATAGAGTTTAAGCCACAAGCTATTGATTTCAATCTCAAGTCTTCGTCTCCCATCATCCTTGTGCTCGTCACGTGTGTGCTGTTGAATGCGTTGACACCAATGCATCTTGCAGCATCCCATTTACAGTGCCAGCTCGCAAAGCCATCTGCACTACAAGGCAGAGGCAGTTTCACCATTCACCTCAGGCTCGGAGGCTCATTCAACACATAATTATATGTATACTGGTCGTCCGTTGAACTCACTACCATCACACCGTACAAGTGCTGGCCTTGAGACACAAGTCAAACAGTCGCAGTCAGCGGCACACCCATGACTAGCACACTAGGGCAGTCAGAGACAAAGAATTGCAACGGGAATCTTTGTGGCTGAAACTCTGCATTAAGAGTCTATGACCCAAGTACAATCTCAATTGCTGCTCTTTTTTCTCCTGTCACCATTTCAATCTGAGCTGTGATGTCCTACATCATTAAGGAATGAAGTGCCATTGTCATATGGACTATAGAACAGAAACGAACTGTATAATTATAATTCTATACGTATATTGTGCAAGGGTTTCATTTTTGTGCTCCATAAAACATAACATGGAATGTACAGTAAGGAGTCAACTTATTTTGTAAAATCAAGATGGAACTGAAAGAGAACATTGTTTTTAGGGGCAGCCGCAGGCAGCCCCTATATTGTTTTCATTTTGCGCCAGTCGTATGGCTTCATCTGACGGAAATATATATATATATATATATATAGCGATGTATATACCGTGTTTGTCTGTATATAAGCAAGGCTCGAATAGAGGCCGGGAGTCATCACAGCTATTTTTTAATAGAGGCCAGGGTCCGAATAGATGCCGGGTTCGATGTGTACGGTCTCTCCATCGACACTTTTGTTTTCCATGACAACCGAGGTGCAACGATTGGACTTCCCGCAAGGGAACAATGTCTAAGAGAAAGTCATATATACGATGTCTTCTTCAAATTGAACGCCATTGAATCCGCAAAGAAGACAAGTAAAGATGCGCCAGGGAGGTGGGCGTGGACGCCAAGTGGGTTCAGGAATGGTGCAAGCAGAAAGCGGAGTTGGCTAGTTTAAAGAAGAGGACATCCTCACAAAAATGGCAACGTGGAGCAGGGAGGAAGACACTAGACGCCGACTTGGAAGATGCTTTGTTCTCTCCTCTCAGTGACACTTCTTCTTCAATGACTGGGGTCCAGATTGCCTTATACACGTGGTGTTCTCTAACGACGCCCTCTTTCTGGACAGAACCGGGCGCACACGAACCTTGACTGGCGGCCATGCTGCTCCCCACGATGGCTACACATTTATATTGCAGACACTGCAGACAATAACTTGGGTTATTTGAATAGAAGCCGGGCTGGAATAGAGGCCGGGTCAAGAATCTCTGGAAAGAAATAGAGGCCCAGGCCTCTATTTGAAGAAATACGGTATATTATTGATGTTGTGGATGTATCATTTATATTACGGGCCATTTTGGGGGTGCCAATGCCTATATATTGTTTTCAGATTTAGGTTTTTGTATAGCTTCATGTTCTATAATTATGTATTCCCTCAGGCCTTGTGCATATAAAATCCACATACATGTCAGCACCGTGGTGTATCTAATATATACACCAACTGAGCTTTTATATGTAGTTACGTGCCATCGTCGTGGAACCGTAGCCTTGCTGTGATAGGTCTGTCCAAGCCAACGAATTTGAGGAACGAAAGTAGAGTCCGTCGCAACCAATTCTTAGAATATGACGGTTGAGGTATGTTGCTTTTGCTATATGTGCCGGTGACTGTGAGAACTACTCGTCTCTCAACTTTTAAAGTTGCAAAATGTGCAGAAAATTGTGTGGCGTTGAACAAGAGTCCCAGCCATACTCATGGACGAAAAGAGAATGAGGAGCGTGTCTTTTAAGGTGGAAGCAAAGAAAAGCCACCCAGGTTCAGGTCTTGGCTGAGGAGGAATTGTTCTGTGCGGCAAGGGGGCAAGTGCTGCAAAATAATCAGCACAGTGAAATGCACGAGAACTTTGAAGCGCAACGGGCAGCTCGAGCAAACATTCAGGAAAAACTTTCGCAGACTACAGCTTTGATCTGCTCTCTTTGGATGTGTCTGCACCATACAGTACCATACAGAAGGCATGAAGAGACGCTGGTGAAGATGAGTGCCCCGATGACCTGTTGGAGAGAGGTGATCCTGGTGATTTAATGAAGTGGCTATCACTATGGCCAGGACTGTAAAAGGAAACCACTACAGTCCTGCAACCCTTTCTCAGTTGCTGGCAGGGATTCTCAGGCATACGTATGAGAACAATCAATCCAGCTTCTCCAAACTTTTTGGACAAACATGACTGTCGCTTTAAACCCTTGCACAGCAGGCTGGATAACCTCTTCCACAAACTACGAACAATGAACATTGGGGCTGATATGAGACATGCCAAATTTTCACCAAAGAGGAACAACAGTTGTGGGAAGTAATACCCTGGGGCTGCACTACCCACAGCCACTGCTTAATGCAGTGTTCTACCTGAATGGGAAAAACTTGTGCTTACGCAGTGGAGCAGAGCATCATGCTCTAAAGATATCCCAAGTAGAGCGTTGCAGCGATACTCCCAGCTACAGGTATATAAAAAATGCTTGAAAAAACGCAATGGTACTTTTGCCCAGAGGTATGTAACTAACAAAATTGTACCAATTCATGCCAACCCAGCACTGAAGGACCGATGTCATGTGAGAGTTTTAGACTTGTACTACACAAAGTTACCCAGCGATGCCATGGGGAAAGATGTTTTCTACTTGAGTCTATTTCCAAAAATGCCAGTGAAGCAGGGCTTACCATGGTTCTCAAGCCAGTTGGAAGAAATGAGCTCAACAAAACGGTCTAGAAAACAAAGTGCAGAAATACAATCAGTGTGGCTAGCCGGTATAACATGTGCATGACTAGCCAGATATTTGATTGGTACAACTCCAAATAGGAAGGATTCAAAGAAAGAAAAGCACAGTCTGTCTGTGTGTCCATGCCTGAGTGAAACTGTGTGCTCATACTTTCTGTATGGCCATATGTTGTTGCATTGCTGTGACATGTTGTCGTGTCCTAACTTGCGACTGACGATAGCAAGTAGTTCGAGTGGGGGCGGCTGCCCCACGAGTATTTTAACTCAAAATACTTGTTCTGCTAGGTTTTAGAAGTTACTTTGTATCCTAAATACATATGTGCATCCTCCATTAGTTGAGATAGTGGGCAGCTGCCCCAACCTATACAAGAAAATGGATCATAATTATCTGTATATACAGTATATGATGATGAACTTTTGTGAGACGTTATTCTTGTGTATTCTTTCACTGTGTATACAGCTGATGAAGGAAATCTAAATAGGTTGTGTTTGATTGGCTTCGGCATTAAACAGCTGACAATCCACCAGAGAGGAGGCACCTACCCTTTAGGAAGTGGTGATGCTACATTGAAAGTATTTAAGGATACTGTGGAGATGGAGACTGTTGTCCGCTATGCTGTAATCCTCCACGGGCCTTTTGTGTACTCGGCTGGTTACAAGCCTGCATCAGTTGTTGTCTACCTCAACCTTGAGGGAGCCAATCTGCAGAAACCACTAAAGTTGATGCTCAATCACTGGTGTAAACCTGTTAAGAGCAACAGTAAGGCTACTTTGAAGCTACTGCAGGCTCCACATACGGCAGGTGAAATGGAAAACTTCCGTTATATCTTTCATGAAGTACAAGGCATCTCGTTACACAATACAGCAACTTTCACTATTTCCGAGCCACAGTGCCTGTACTGTGTGGTGATGAGGAAGGGGTCCCAGGCTAGCTACAATGCCATTGCATTCCAAAAGAACTTGCCCGAAGACAACTTAGTCAAGTTCAGGATACAGTTCATGTGTGATTGCTTGGAGTGGAATGCGGTAAGTCTTACAGAGTACTGTAACTGACACTCAACTGTGCATATTAGTGTTGCTGCTATGTTTCTCTATTAAATTTTAGTACTTGATGATGATCCTGGAACAACAAGGATGGAAGATTAACAGCCACGGAGACAGAGGGGTTCCAAAATTCTCATTTCATGATAGGCAGATCACTGCTACTCCCCATGAATTACATGGCCCTGGATGGCAAGCAGCCATTGATGGACAGCAGTCTGTAAGCTAAAATATGTAATACGCATAGGATCATAGTTCCTTTGTGACTACTATTATGGAAACAATTTATCTCTTTCTAATCTACGAATATTATTTTAATGAATGTAGGTCAGAGAAAGCGATTTCTTGGAAATTCTGGGGAAGGAAAAGAATCCACTTATTGCTGAAGTTCAGAATGGAAGATATCCACCTTGCATTTACTACCAAGTGTTATACACCAGTGTGGCAGATCGAAGGCAAACACCAGCGTTTTGGACGGCAAAACTGCAAGGAACTGATGTAAAACTCTTCTTCAGTTGCAAAGTCCTTCAGGAGCTAGGTACCCACACACATTTCTACATTTTTTGTAGCTAATTCTGTAGGCATTTTATTTTGTGTGAAGATTGGCGATGAAATGTGCCCACCCTGAATTGCACTGCCAAGGTAGTATATACATATGTAGAGGCTATAGATGGACCTACCATACTACATATGTGCATGTATAATATAGTGTATGGCGAGTGTGCAGCAATCTTTCTGAATTCGAAAGGCCATTTTTCATAAGTCCATAAGTCAATCTCAGTTATATGGGACTCTTGATTAATGCTTAACTTTGTTATGGTTTGCAATCACTATACTGTATATAGCTGTTGGCTAACTGGTGGTAAAAAGTTGTAAATTGACCATCAACATGATACCCTAAATCAGTCCTCTTAAAGGCCTTAAATTGAATATATGTGTGTTTTGGTCAATAGGATAGTGTAAATACACTATAAAGTGTAATCAACGGTTCCAGCCCAGTTCTGTTCAATTCCTCTATTTTAGACAAAATCTAAACTAGCTGCAGTGTAAACAGGTTATGGAGTAAAGTGAGTAGCTTCCATAACACATGTACACCTAAAATGTAATTGTAATGATGTATGATGTGATAGTATCTATATAATGTACACATTTTCATTGTGTCTATAGTGTCCTTATTCCATTTGCCTCTTTCCCTCCTCAACAATCCACATTCATACATGTGTATAATGTACCTTCTACAATATCACCGAATCAAACCATGCTACAGTGTGTGAACTGCACGTGGTACACAGCAAAGCAATATAACCTGAACATGCCTCTAAATGTCTCTCAAACGCACGGTAGAAACCTGTTGTACTATGTACAAAAGATCATCAAAGCATCTAAACTGCATGAGATGCAGCTGTGCTGTGCATCTGCCCTAATGCTAATGTTTACAAATACCACATACATCATTGATGGTTTAGTATTCTTTGCTGTGGTAGTATGGTAGCTACATTTTCTGTCACGTTTTGCAGTGCCACCTGATGAGGTGAGTCTGACCACTGCAGAGCATGTTGCTACTGCAGGCCTTGGGTCTCATGGCAGAAGGACAGCACAGCACTGCAGTATGTCTTTAGTTTTGTACATATCTAGTGATTGTTCATGGGTTCGTGTGTCACACACTGGGCTTATATACATATATATATTACCATCACCCCACACTGTACGTGACCATGAGTCCTATACCATCCTAGCATTAATGGAGGTGACAGGAGACAGAGGAAAATTGCCAAGACAGATAGCTCAATAGCTTGTGTGACTGGTACTCCTTGATAGAGGGTAGATCCTGAGTTTAAACACAACCGCAACTCCTTTTTCCTCTGTCACCACTTTTCTGAGCTATATGGATATAGCAACTTGGCCATGTCATCCTCGTTTGCATGAGATGTGTAAGTGCACTGTGTAGGGAAGTACACTGTGCTTGGGAGCTCTTTATGTGTAGCCAATGAACAGTTTACGTATATATAGTCACTGGACACACCATCCACCAGTATACGTAGCTAGTGGTGTTCTGGAGAGGCTAGGAAAAAAGTCTTTAATATTCATGACATATCTGTGCATAACATGTGTAGGTATGTGTGACTGAGTTTGTGGTGGCACTGTGACTGCAGCGTGCAGTCAGTGTAACCCACCACTTCCATTCCTTCCTGTACATGACCAGGACCTGCACCACAGGCAGTCCAGCCTCCACCACAGGCACAGGTAATGAAGACAGATCTTGGATCATCTGTGGCTGGTGAGTCAGCTTTTATCCCATGACTTATGAGGGGTGTCCTATTGTTACTGTATGACGAGGGGAGGAGGGCATGTGTGGATGTACATGCCACTGATTTTGTCATAGACAGTGACTGCTTAGCATGGTCCCCCACCACCGGTAAGAAATGTTGCTGTAAAGAGCTCACTATCTCTCTCTCTCTCTGCAGGTCGCACAGACTATCTCATGCTCTTCAGAATACATGTAAGTAGAAAAGCTGCACGCAAAGCGAAGGCAGTCCTTGAAGGATTGGGGCTTGACCAAAACACAATAGATGCATGCATCAGTGCCCATCCCTCGAGTGATGAAGAAATAGTGCAGGAAGGGCTGACCAAATGGTGTGGTGGCAAAGGTACCCAACCCCCCACATGGAGTGTGCTGATTGCTGCTATGGATTATGCAGACATTGCACAGCAGGACATTGGGGAACTCAAGCAGAAGCTGGGACATTAGAACATTCACATGAGAGCAGCCTTTTAGCCCTTTTGTAACTTTGCATAACCTAGATTTGTACTATATACATGGCAGTATGGAATAGTGTGAATTTTTGAGATCTAATTATTGTGAGATGTGTCAGGGCTGTCCTGCATTCCTCCCTGCACAATCAGATGGAGCATGGTAGGGGATAGCTAGCCAAACTAGTGAACTGAAGCTTCATGTGCCATCCAGACAGGTTCAGGGCACCTGCTAGGTTGAGTGCATGCCTGGAAACCTGGTGAGGATGGCATTACAAGGGGTCATCTGAGTAGAAGGGAAGCAAGAGGGAACCCCCCCTTTTGAGCAGGCATCCTCGTCAGTGATACTAGGTAGTCACTAATCAATGAGTGCGAAGTAATGGGTGATCCCTTAAGGGGCCTTATGAGAGTCAAGTATATAGTTGTATTTTGTGTGTATAAGGATTCTAATCACACAAAGCTAAGTTGAGGGGCACACACACACCTGTACATACTGTCGGTTGCTCGCCTTTGTCAACTGTCACATCAAGACATGGCAGCTTCTTCCCACATGACATCTGTGGCATTGAGCAGCACACACATGTACATGCACAGGCACACAGACGCTTAATTAAGTGTAAGTACACGGACATGTAATCTATTTGGGATCAACATACATAACACAGAGGACACCACCTAATTATAACATGACACCTATACAGCAACAGAATGACATGATGGTTGCATTGAATATAACAGCAAAGTAGGCAAATGGCGCTCCACAATACAAATGCAAACAGGTAAAAACTGCATTAGAGTATTGAACAATGAATTAAACTCACTTTCGTGGTCTTAAGATGTGTCTAGAACCGCCTGATATATATTTGAGTTGTCCATTAACCCTGATTCACGAGAGGCACAGCCAGTCGCCATTTGAAGGGGACGGTCATCCATCCTCTCTCTATTCTTCTGCCATCCGTTTACACGTTTAATTAATTTGCAAGTGAGAACATGGGACCGATATCACCTTGTCACCTTGAACTAGTTATCAAACGGGGGGGGGGGGGGGGGACCAATTATTGCTTGCTGTAATTGGTTCACTCAGACCCGGTTTTGGTCCCAAACCGATATTTTCGTGACATCACAGTGGTGTTGATCTTGTGGGTATCATTGAAAGTGGTGACACTGCATGCATATAGAAGGCCTGTTGGTCTTTCCGCTGGTCAGACCATGATGCATATGGTGGTGCAACTGGAAGAGGGAATCAAAAAAGCTATATATAGTGGGGTCATCTTCCCCAGATGCACTCTTCTTTCTTCTTTTCTTTTACTTTGTTTTCTGCCCATTGGTTGTATTTGTAACTGTACACGACTGCAGCATAAACAATGAAATGTATATAACCCTAACCCTATAAAAATATATGCTTATACATATAGCCTATACATATGTATTACTGCAATTTCTATCAACTATATTCTTGATTACTGGCTTGCTATAAATATTAGCTATAAATTATATATAATAATATAATTATATGTACATACGTGTTGTAAAAATGGAATCAGGAATAAGGTTGGCCACAAAAAACTAGAGGGATACAGTATACCCGTACAACAGTAACTTGAAACACAAAATCCCCACATACCCAAGTCATCATGGGTGACAGCAGGTGATTGTACACACTACAGGAGGGCCATTTACACCTACAGTGACTGTATCTCGTATGTTGGAGGCTGATGCCTCCATCTTCTGCAGTGCATACTTCACACCAAACTCTTCCAGCTTGTTCTGACGCTGGATGCAATTTGTGGATCGAGGAAGGCATGCGGTAAAGTGATTGATAATGAGATTCATTACTGCACTAGATGCTAAACAGACAATTATCTGTGGAGGAAGGCATGTGATGAAGTAATGGATAATGAGATTCATTACCTCACTAGATGCTAAATGGACACTTATGAGAGTTACACAAGTGGAGCTTACAGATCTAGAAATGTATCCGTAATGCAACCCCATTTAATATACACACCTTAATTATTATGCACTCACAGCCAATCATGCACACTCACTCATGCATGCATAGAGAGATTTGTACGCTAACACTGAAATGTACAAAGTACTATAATTATAAAGTACTACATAATTTTATATGTATATAGCAATGTATAGTTTTATGTTTTACTGCAATTTTTAGGGGCTGCCTGTGGCAGCCCCTATATTGTTTTCATTTTGCGATTTTGTTGTATGGCTTCATGTTACGGTAAGATAAAATTATATATATATATATAATACGTGAAGCTACGGTTGTATTGTTACACTGAAATTTATATTGCAAGTACAGGCGAAGTATTGCCGGAGAAACATTTATATAGGCGGCCATTTTCTTAGCGTTCGTGAAGGGGAGACGGCACGGAAAGGACTTTGAACGTCGTCCAGGTCGCCGTTGGTTGTGTTCTTGCCTACGGCATTGTGTTCTACGGCGTAAAAGCTCAATTAAGGTTGCGCGAATTATTGCCTTAAGCGAAGGACAAGGGCGACACTGAACTCGGTGAGCGCACAATATTGTTTTCATCGTCTTCGCTGTGACTTGTACACTAGTGGTCTTCACCGCGCTGCCGAGTATGATTGACAGGAGCAACGACAAGCTTTGCGAAGCCCGTGAATCGTCTACGCTAAGGTTATCCAGCTGTCTAGCGCAGGAATACGTGGCACACGCTGGAATCGTCTTCAGAGCTGGCGCGCTGCGTTGCACTCGAACGAATGGCCTTCTGTGCACATTTATGCTTCTGTGACCCGTGTTTTCTCCTGTGTGTTTGCACTTTCTGTTGGTGAAGCTATTAAACTTTGTTAACGTTCAAACAAACATGCTTTAATTGTGCACAGTGTGCCAATCCTGTGCAAACCTGCATGTGTGAATGCTGGTATTGTGTGCTTGTATATATGTTTGATTGCATGCACTAATAAACTGACATGATGTGGTCCTGGTGCACAACTACCCTAACCAGCAATTGAGAGCTAGAGCAAGTAGTTCGAGTTGGGGCGGCAGCCCCACGAGTTTTTTAACTCGAAATACTTGTTATCTATATACTTAACCACGTTATTCTTGATTGGTGGATGGCTATATATAATTTAATTTGATATGTATAAATGTAGTTATTATAATAATTATAATATATGTGGCGAGGTTATATAATATTATTATATAAATGTTAAAACGTACGTACTTCTGACACAGCTGCATCATACGTAGGGGAAAGTTGTACATTCATGATCATTTGCATTCACAGACTCAGAGCTCTTTGAGATTAAGTAATACAGTCGTAGTAAAATTGAAAGAGTTTTTCTGTCTTCACAATAGTGATGGGTCTGATGATAGCGCTGTCAAGGCAGGCTTAATGCTGCAAGGGCAAAGGAAAAAAGACATCAGACACTTGGGTGAATGACAATGTCTCTAAGGATGAGCAAGGAGACACTATAGTGTAAGATGTAGTGTGAGAGATTATATAGACCACTTGTAGAGTGTACATTCTCTCGAAACAACAGCGAGGGATACAGGATATTCTGTACAACAGTAATACCAAACACAAAATCCCTACATAACCAAGTCATCATGGGTGACAGCAGGTGATTGTACACACTACAGAAGGGCCATTTACACCTACAGTGACTGTATCTCGTTGGAGGTTGATGCCTCCCTCTTCTGCAGTGCATACTTCACACCAAACTCTTCCAGCTTGTTCTGACGCTGGATGCAATCTGTGGAGGAAGGCATGCGATAGAGTGATTGATAATGAGATTCATTACTGCACTAGATGCTAAATGGACACTTATGAGAGCTTACACAAGTAGGGCTTACAGAGATGTATCCGTAATGCAACCCCATTTAATATACACACCTTAATTATTAGCCAATCATGCACCCTCACTCATGCATAGAGAGATTTGTACGCTAACACTGTTGTCTTTTCCTGTTGTGCTAAGCCAAAGTATGTGCGTACAGACGTACACACATACATATGTACCTACAGACATGCCCTTTATCCTAACACTGACACTGCTTTCACCCTCCCACCACCCTTCCCCCCTCCCCCAACTCACTGGGCACGGCAGGATCGGCCAGTGCTGTCACAATCCCAATGAGAGGAGCCAGCAGTCGGTCCGGTGTGGAGGGAGTCTGCAGTGGAGTCCAGAGCGGGGCACACCACACATCACAGCAACAGGAAGGCCTAAGCCTGGCATGACAGCCACACAGTCAAGACAGACAATAATGGTGAACATTCTGGTCAGTATCACGACGACTGAAGCTAGTGATGAAGAATGACAGGGAAATTCTCAATTGGCCTGCTGGGAACCCTTGCCCGTTTGTCCCAACTTTACCACCTTATCCTCTACATGTATGTATGAAGACCTCACTCGCACCATCCGGACATTCATAATAAGCCACCCACTAGAAGCTGCAGTTGTGCAAGGCACTGACCTACTCCAGACATCAGCTGGTGCAATGTGTATGATGATGGTAACTCAATCGAATAGAATATAGTGGTATGACTCACTCGTAAGCGTTCCACTGTCAACTTCATGAACTCCTCCCATTCCAATATCAACATTTTGCTTCTATGCGTTCCGCTTCCAACATTAAGAATCAGAATGAAAATCTGTTCCACTAAACTTGGATTTTGTGACTCATTGAGCAGCTGTACCAGTAGGCCCTTCAGCACCTCATGGTGACTGAGGAAGAGGTGGTCCACCTTCAAGGAGTGGAGGAGAGGATAGTGTATGTATTAGATCATTGAAGCACATCTACACAACCCACAAAAGGAGAAATTGACCTCATTGACTAAAGTACATCATGTTAGAGAGATACGTACATACGTAGGCATACAGGCAGACAGACAGACAGACAGACAGGCAGGCAGACAGACAGACAGACAGACAGACAGACAGACAGACAGACAGACAGACAGACAGACAGACAGACAGACAGACAGACAGACAGACAGACAGGTGACTGATGGGCAAACAGAGTAACAGATGATGGACAGGCAGACAGACGCCTGTAGACAGACAGACCAACACGCAGCACCATAACTGCTCCAGCCATCTACGTACGTACTTACCTCTGCCTCAGTGCTGAGGATGTTGCTGAGGGCAGCCACCGACTTGAGCAGTAGCCCTTCAGGGCACCTCTCTTGACCACACACTCTGCATAGCATACAGTATGAGGCAAGGAGCCCAGGAGGGTGGAGATACACACACACACACACGCACGCACGCATGCACACATGCACGCACGCACACACGCACGCACGCACACACACACGCAAGCACACACGCACGCACGCACACACACAAACCCATGTGGGAAGTTCCTATCTAAATGCACGTACTGTACGAACGGACATGTAATACAAAAGAGTTGGCAATTATAGAGACAAGCATAAAAACCACACATGCACATACACATATAAAGTCTACACTCTGTGTACACACCAGAAGCTGTCTCACCTTATAAGGTGTTGTATTGTTGAGCTCTCTAAAAGCTGTGGGGGGATTTCCCCTGTGCCTCTGTGTGACAGGTTCTACAGATGGACCCAAAGCAATCCACATTATTTGCCACATTCATCAGCACAGGTAACTGGCTCTTGGTACCCTCCTCTCCCCTCCCCTTCTTCTCCTCTCCCTTCCCCCTCCCCCCTTCACCATGAGTGCCCATGCTGCGTTGGTCTGCACTGCAGAGTTGCTGTGGTCCAGTAGGAGGAGGAGGGTAGGGAGGATATCAGCATCTACCAACAGCTGGTGGGTGAGGGGGGGGGGGGGGGAGTTAATGGCATTAATACATACATATACAGGTGGATGAGGCAGTCCACATGAGATTTACAAAATGAAGTCCACAATGTTGAATTCAAGTACGTACGTACATACGAATGTATATCATGACTTGTGCTGATGCATGCATGTACGTACACATATACAGATGTATGTATATGTACATATGTACACATGTACATATGTATGTACATCCACAGTACATAATGCTGTACATGGTTTTGCTATGTACTAGCGTTCAAGAAAGTAGGAGATATTGGAGCAGCTCACATCAGGCATACACTCAGTTAAGCAAGTAGGTTTGATTCATAGACCTTCACACAACTACTGAATGATTCCCTAATGCCCATATACCCATGTACATGCATGCACGCACACACGCTCACATGCACACACACACACACACACACACACACACACACACACACACACACACACACACACACACACACACACACACACACACCTGTCTACTAGCTGACACTGGTAATAGAAAGTTGCCCACTGTGGCAGAGGCCAGAATGAGGATGGTCTCATTCCGGTTGGACAGCAACTGCAGAGGGACATTGCACACACAGTCACTGCCACTTGGAGCACAAGAGCAGCAGCTACTGGGAAGCATATGGATGCAGCAGCAATGTGCGCTTGCATGCACACAGCTTGGTATGAATAGACACTGACACAATGATGCCTCCCTCCCCCCTCTCAGACACACACCTCTTGGAGTGGTCTCCACGCCTCGTAGTCTATCAACGTGGTCCTGAGCTGCTGTGGAGAACGTGACCAGAACAGGATACACTTCAGAGCTGCCACCTTCATCCCAAACTCCTCCCCCTGCAGGGCAGAGATGACGTGCTTCATCAGAGTCTTCTTGGACTCCAGCACCTTCGGGGGAGGGGAGAAGGAAGGGGAAGGGAGGGGAGAGGGACGGGAGGGAGGAGGAGGGGAAGAGAGAAGAGTGGTGGGCAAGAAGTGACAAAATGGTTACAAAGTAGGGAGGTGGGTTGTCCCTCCCACACCTGCCCCTCCTCCTCCTGCCACACCACAGAATACCAGAATGTGAACAAGTCCCACTGCACCCACCTTTGCCCTGAGGTCCTCGCAATGTGTACACAGCGCAGCCAACACGTCCAACGAGGCCTGCAGGAGGCAGGAACGACACAAGACACTCACACACTGAACCAGTTGATTGCGGCAGCAGCCACTGCTACCATGTAGTGGGGGTACTCCTCATCCAACCACATGTACATGTATGTACGTACATATGTAGAAATTAATGCACACCACACTTTAACAACACTTGTGACACAGTCATACAGAGAGAAAACCGCTACTGAGAACCACTGAATTATGCAAGAGGCACGCTCTTTGAGTACAGGTTGTTACAACTGTGACGCGTAATACTGACCTACACAGTTGAGTTGCTGGTAGATACTATACACACAGAATCATACATATGTACATACGTACGTATACTATGCTATATATACACATTTACGTATAAACGTATAAATGCACTCATACCTCCTGCCACACCCACACCCCACTGAACCCCTTCCCTCCCCTTCCCTACCTCTGCCAACTGCAGCTGCAGCTCCTCATCACTGCTACTGCAGACCACCCTCTGCACATCGTCCTTGGAGGGCTGTGGCTCCAAGTTACTGACCAGAGTAGTAATGATGTGCTCAGACTCGGCTGTCCTCTCCTCCAAGTGGGAGGAGTCCTCTGTTAGGTAAGCTGAGGTGGGTGGGGCACAAGGGATGGATAAGTGGAAGGATGGGGGTGTGGCAGGAGGGATGGGGGTGTGATGGAAGGGGTGGATGTGTGGCAGGAGGGATAGGGGTGCGTCAAGTAGGATGGGGGTGTCATAAGAGGGGGGCTGAGGGCTAGACAGGACCAACGTGGGAGTGGCAGGAGGGATGAAGGCGGGGCAGATTTAAGAGGTGTGCTGACAGAGTTTACACACACAACATGCACTCACACTAACCTAGCACTCTTGCCGCTTTTATCCTGACTTCGATGTCCATTGACTTGCGGCAAAACTTGATCAGGTTCGGCAACACTTTCAACTGAATGACATCACTGTGCTCCCCTACCGTGTCAGCTCGGTAGAGATTGGTCAGGCTGTGAAGTGGGGGCGGAGTCAGAGGGCTAAGTGATGACATCACCAAGACTCACAAGCCCACACCAGGTGTCAACTATGCACTGTGTCTTAACTCCACTTCATGCACTTCTCTTTCTTCAAGCTCCCACAGACCCCATTCATTCCTTAGCCACCTTCCTCCCCTTCTTGCCCTCAGTGCACACAGTACTCTTGAATTGGGTGACTATCTTTCTTGTCACTACTATTGTGCAACCAGCATGCAATACTAGTATGTGGTTGCATAATAGTGACACAGAAGGACAGGGACTGGATTTCAAACTGTGTAGCCCTCCACGTCTACTCTCCCTCCCTCTCTCTCCCTTCCTTCCCTTCCCCTCTTCTCCCCTCCCTCCATTCCCTTACTTCCCCTCCCTCCCTTCCTTCACTTCCCTTACCCATTCTTCCTTCCCCTTCCTCCCTCCCTCCACTCCCCTTCCCCTCACCATTCAGCCGCACTCAGCTTCACTTCAGGACCATGCCCACTGGACAACACCTGAGACAAGACCTCCACAAAGTTGAGGACATTCACTGCCAGTCGTGACGTCTCCTTGTTACGGTACACCACAGCTGACAGTGCCTCAATGGCAGCATGAAACAGGTCCTAATGTGGCAACAGGGCACATGGGACGGATGCAGTGACAGCATGCAGGTGATGGACCACTTGCTCAGACGAATGATCACTTATTTAGACGAGCGATCACTTATGTATGTTGACGAGCGATCACTAATTCAGACGAGCGATCACTTATTTAGACGAGCGATCACTAATTTAGACGAGCGATCACTTGCTCAGACGAGCAATCACTTATTTAGATGAGCAATCACTAATTCAGACGAGCGATCACTTATTTAGACGAGCGATCATTTATTTAGATGAGGGATCACTTGTTCTGACAAGGAATCATTTGTTCAGACACTGATGTATGCATATGCAGTGTACTAGTCTGGCCTGCTTTTTCCTACTTTCTCACCCCCACATAAATATCGCGTCAGGCAGGAAGTGGGGATAGCACATCAGATTAGCAGTGCTCCACATACACACAATGTGCCACACATGTCAGCACATACGTACATTCGTATGTACACACATACACAGTCACCCCTTCCTTCCCTCCCTGTTCCCCACCATTCATTTCATCCCTCTCCTTCCTTCCCTCCCTGCTCCCCACCATTAACTTCATCCCTCTCCTTCCTTCCCTCCCTGCTCCCCACCATTAACTTCATCCCTCTCCTTCCTTCCCTCCCTGCTCCCCACCATTAACTTCATCCCTTTCCTTCCTTCCCTCCCTGCTCCCCACCATTCACTTCACCCCTCTCCTTCCTTCCCTCCCCGCTCCCCACCATTCATTTCACCCCTTTCCTTCCTTCCCTCCCTGCTCCCCACCATTCACTTCACCCCTCTCCTTCCTTCTCTTCTCGTTCCCCACCATTCACTCCGCCCCTCCCAGTCACACACCTTCCTGCTGGAGTGATGGATGAGCGTTGACAGAGCAGGGAGCACGTTCCCAGCCGCGAGGGTGACCTGGTGCTCTGAGGAGGAGCAAGTGCGAGCCACAATGACGGCAGCACTGCGCGCAAGCAGGGCTGATTCACTCTGGAGGAACTCCACCAACTGAGCTACAACTCTGTGGTTCTGTGGAGGGGGGAGAGGGGGAGGTCAGGAAGGACGGCTAGGATGCAATACCGAGGAGAGGGAGGACATGACAGACAATTGGAGCCTGGAAGAACTGGCAGCAAGAAGAGAGAGTGTGCTATCATCATCATCTTATTCCAGTCCCTGACACCGCAGTGCCCCATCTCAGCCTCTCACCTGATAGATGATGTCACACGGGACTCTTCTGCTCACGCAAAGGGTGCAGAGTGTCCTTGCACTAGCGTTGACCACACTCTCCTCCCCACTCAACACCTCCTCCAGCAGCACAGGCAGGGCATTGGAGGAGATAATGGCCTGAATTGTCTCTGGAGGGCCTGTCCGACGGAAGGAGAGAGGGAGGGAGGTGGGATTAGGAGGGAGGAGAAGGGAGGGAAGAGGGAGGAGGCGTGAGGGAGGAGGAAGGGAGGAGGGATTAGGAGGGGGAGGAAGGAAAGGGAGGAGGGAGGAGGCAGAGAAGTAAAATGAGAGAAGAATGAAGATGATGAATGAATGGTATAAGTAATAGCCATTGATGATACAAATGTACATACAATATTAAATAATTTATCCATCCTCTGTAATTTCCCCCTACCCTCACTCCACATGCATACTAGGGTGGCTGACCCAGGCCCACTTCCCTCATCTGGCTGCGTGAGTCCTCACCGTGAGCCAGGCTCCCCAACACGGTGATGGCCTCCACCACTAGCTCATTGACAGTCTCCCCGTTGGCTAGAATGTCAACCAGCCTGCAAGGAGAGAAGGGGAGGCGAGGAGAGAGGAGGGGAGGGGTAAGGCGGGGAGAAGAAGGTTGGGATGGGATGGAAAAGGAGGGGAATGGAAGGATCGGATGGGATGGAATTGGAGATGGGGAGGGGAGAAGGATTGGGTGGGAGGGGACAGGACGAGATGATGAGTGTTTCACTGGTCTGGTGTGCTATTTCCTGCTTCCTGCCCGCCGTGATAATTGCGCGGGCAATCATCTCGTACGTACATATGTATGTATGCACCTTCATCATATGTGAAACTGTATACCGTGTGTGTGTGTGTGTGTGTGTGTGTGTGTGTGTGTGTGTGTGTGTGTGTGTGTGTGTGTGTGTGTGTGTGTGTGTGTGTGTGTGTGTGTGTGTGTGTGTGTGTGTGTGCATTCACATGTACGCACATGTACGTATAGACGTATGTGCATGTGCTTTAAATGCGAGTGAGTGAATGTTCAGAGCAATTCTTTTCCCGCTCACTTTGGGACTGCCCCCAGTAGTGTCAAGTGTGTCTTCTTAGCCTGACTGCCAATTACATTGTGTTTGATGCAGCGCAGAGCCTTCAGTCGTGACTGTGGGTCTGGGGAGTCCAGCTCCTCCAAGTAAGACCGGAACAATTCCTACACGCGTGTGTTTGTGTAGACATGAACAGTAAAGCAAACAAATACACATGCTATCATCAAGGAACACTCTCTCGCAATGGCATGACTGCACAACATGGAAGCTCTCTATTGATTTGACGAGGACCGCGGCACATATATTGTACATATGAAGAGACGGTGGATCGACTAAACGTACCTGAACAGCAGGCATCGCTTTCGCCGATGCACTAGTACTCCCCCAGTAGTTTTATAGCCCAGTATATAGCCGAGTGACTTTCCAACGCGAATTCCTTCTCGCGTACGATTCCGCTAACACGCGCACGAATTCGTCTTTGTCCGTTCATCTTCTTGCGGTAAAGACCCACGTTGACGCGGAAGCATTGTGCGACAGATCACAGACGCTATGAGCTCCGACACTGAATCCTTGCTCGACAACGACACACTTGCTAATGCAAGCAATGCGACTGTGTCTGGTCGCGCAGCGGCGTCCTTCGAGGGACTAATGGCTGCCTACACCGCTCTCCTCTTGATGGCCGTAGTGCCCATTTATGTGGGCTCCTTGAGGTCTATCACCTACCACGCTAATCTGAAGGCGAGTCAGCCGCACGTGTCTGTGCGACATGCAGCGGCAAATGCAATTATATACTCTAGTACAATTTCACTTGATAAAAATATACAATATTTATTATGTGTAGTGTATGCTTGCAATGTATAGTCCAGTGACTCATTTATATGTACTATCATTGCATGTAAGTAGGAGTACTCTTGAAGTAAGGCAGTACGCAAGGAACGTGTGTGCTATGTTTATTCACATGTATTCACCACTGCTCCCATGAAAGAAGAATCATTTTGCAATGGGACATGTCGTAATGATGGTATTATTATATAAGAGGATGGAGTTTGCAAGCAGGTTGTATCATGTGAAATCTACACAGATAGACTTTACCACTCGCATGAAAGTGGAGACAGGAGGAGATGGTTTTCCTCCTCAGGGTAGCCATTTCCCCTTCTGAGCTGAGTACAATGTACACTGCTGTCCACTGTGATATGCAACACAGTGTGTGGTGTACGTAGGGTAGCCGCAGCAGAGCCAGTGCTCTCTTGTTGCTAAAAGATGTATGATTTCTGTACTAACTCAAATTGGCAAGTGTGTACACACCTTGGACTACTGAAAGTCTTCTTGGGCAAGGCGTTGTACGGTCTGTTGTTCTTCTGTGGTTCAGTAGAATATATCAATAACATAGGCTCTACTGTATAACATGTTGTAATAGTCATATCCTGCCAAGTATTAGTAGTGCCTCATAATTAATTTTATTAGTGTATTATGTCGAAACACTGTACATACATATGTACGTATATAACAGTTCCTATGATATTGCATACGTATGTGTATGTGCTATTGTACGTATCTTTCATTTGGTGAATATTACACATAAATACGTACTTAACGTATCCTGTAAACGTAGTCTGTGTTGCCTTTATCTGCAGAGCAAAGGAGAGACAGCCCAGGACAACATATCTGCAAGAGATGCCATGTTCTATCCCATTTATGCAAGCGTGGCTCTGTTTGGCTTGTACATCTTCTTCAAGTTTGTGCCAAAAGAGTATGTTAACATTGCCTTGAGCATCTTCTTCTTTATTGTCTGTGTGGCTGGGCTGGCAAGATTGGCAGGGTGAGTGTGTGTGTGTGTGTGCATACGACATACGTATGATTATTTATGATATCTAAGAGAAGCTTTGAGCATCAACACTTGTCTCACATGCTGGACTGGTCATCATTGTGTGTGTGTGTGTGTGTGTGTGTGTGTGTGTGTGTGTGTGTGTGTGTGTGTTGCGTGTGTGTGTGTGTGTGTGTGTGTGTGTGTGTGTTGTGTGTGTGTGTGTGTGTGTGTGTGTGTGTGTGTGTGTGTGTGTGTGTGTGTGTGTGTGTGTGTGTGTGTGTGTGTGTGTGTGTGCATGTGTGTGCATGTGTGTATGTACGTATATATGTACGTATGTGTACATGTGTTTGTGTGTTAGTCTGTGTGTGTATGCATGCTCGTGTATGAGAGCGTGTGTGTGCAGACATGAATGATGGCCAACTCCAACCCCTTCTCAGCGTCCTCCTGGATCCCCTTCTGTTTAAGGTGTTTGGGTCAAGGTTTCCTGAGTACAAGTTCTCCTTCTCAAAGAAGGCAAGTGAGGAGAGCACTCCAACAGGTACGTCCGTAGTGTGCACAATGTGACCACAACCACGTTGCAAACACACCCTATGCTACTGCAGTGTTCCGCTATGCCTGTACTGTACACACTTGCAGCATACATGGCCGTGTTGTGTATAGAGTATAGACCATGTATGTACGTATGTATTGCAATGCAACTATTACTTACGTACAGCATGTACAGCATTATACTGTGACATACAGTATTGTATCTGTATAAAAGTGTTTCACAGTTGTCTGTCCTATGTACCCCACTGGAATACACAAGAGACACTCTTAATCACCAGTGTTGCATGTTGTCTCCATGCGATTACATACATATTCCACGACTACACTTCAGTACTGCTTGGTACCTTTTGTTCTCCCATCCCTGCCCCTCACCAACACCCCACCCTCTGTTACTCGTAGAACTTTTCGCAGTGGAGTTTACTGCCAGCGACATCCTGGTCTTCCTGGTGTCCTGTGTCATTGGGATATGGCACCTCATCACTAAGCACTGGCTACTCAACAACACCTTTGGACTGGCCTTTTCTGTCAACGCTATAGAAATGGTCTCCCTCAACAAGTGTGTGTGTGTGTGTGTGTGTGTGTGTGTGCGTGTGCGTGTGTGTGTGCGTGTGTGTGTGTGAGTGTGTGTGTGTGTGTGTGTGTGTGTGTGTGTGTGTGTGTGTGTGTGTGTGTGTGTGTGTGTGTGTGTGTGTGTGTGTGTGTGTGTGTGTGTGTGTGTGTGTGCGTGTGTGTATGGTGTTCTTTAATGTAAGCCCTACAGATTAGGTGCTCAGTAGCTCATTTTCTGAGACAGACAATAAGGACATTATTGCTTTACGTATTGAACAATCACAATATGACGCCTTACAATGATGTCATGCAACACTTGCCGTTTGCCATTTGCGACTACTATTGCCAAAATTGGGCAGCAACCTGTATGTACATACTGCAAAATACACTGGGTGTGCAGGTGTGCAGTTGTGGCTGATGATAATTGTCTGTGAGCTGGTGATGTGAGTCCATTTGGTGGCACTTTTGTTGTTTGGAGGGACCACTTGTAGGAGTGTGTGGTGTGACAGGTGTGCCTCAGGTTGACACTGCACCAGTGGAAGCCACAACCACCTAAACTGTTGACACCATCAGAAGCAGACTATATACTGGCAATGCGAATGAGATCACACTGTTGCAGGTGCTGCATGCGACTGACCATGTTTCTAGCAGATTTGTCCCAGCTGTCATTTAAACTTGCTTCCTATCATCATATGTATATCACATGGCTGTTCTGCACTTAACAGACACAATTAATCTCTCACCTCAATCTTTCCTTGTCTGCCTCCCCAATGCATCTCACCTCCCCTTTTTCCTGCCCTTTTTCCTTTCCCCCGCTCCCTCCCTTACTTTTCCTCTTCCCCCTACCCCGCCCCCTCCCCCACCCCTCTCCCCGCAGTGTGAAAGCAGGTTTCATTCTGTTGGGTGGGCTCTTCTTATACGATATCTTTTGGGTCTTTGGAACTGACGTCATGGTAACGGTTGCCCAGAGCCTGGAAGCTCCAATCAAATGTAAGGAGTGCAGGGGATGTAATGTCTCTCCAGTGATGTGTTGCTTCATGAAGGCTTGAGTGACAATGTGTATAATGTACAATGCATACTTACTGTGCGCGGGGATGTACATACATACGTATGTACAAATACAATGTGTACATTACAGTACGTACGTATGTATGTACAGTGCTGTTTATACTTGTTCATGTGTGATAAGTATACTTTGTGATATGTCAAATCACTCTTGTTTGTGTGCACTCTTGTCACGTACCACTCACATACATGTACGTACATCCCCTGTCCCCCATTTAATGCACATGAATGCACACACGCACACACACACACACACACACACACACACACACACACATACACACAAACACACATACAAACACACACACAAACACACACACACATCTCATCTCACAGTAACCTTTCCGATGGACTTCCTGGAGCACGGTGTGTTTGGTAGCAACTTCAGCATGCTGGGTCTGGGTGACATTGTCATCCCAGGCATCTTCATCGCTCTCCTCTGCCGGTTTGATCACAGGTGAGAGAGAGGGAGAGGGAGAGGGAGAGAGAAAGAGACTCATGTCAGTTGTTTTGGAACTCAACTGTAGAGTGCATTGACACCCCTCCTCCTTGCGTATGCATGCCCTTCTGATAAATTGATCGACACTGGAATATGGGAAATGGGACTTTTGAGTCATGCTTTACCACATACACCTTATATATGTTTGATTTCTTGCAAATGTTATTGTCATTTTCTACAGTCACTGCTTTGTGTCTTTATCACTGCCTTTGTCACTGCTTTGTGTCTTTGTCACTGCCTTTGTCACTGCTTTGTGTCTTTATCACTGCCTTTGTCACTGCTTTGTGTCACAATTGCTCTCTGGACGTGTCTTACTGTTATTGTCACCATTATTGACATTGCCTCTGTTGTCATTTCCACTGTTAGTGTCACAGTGTTCATTTTTGTCACTCCTTAATCATCCATGTCACCACTGCATCCTTCCGTCTCCACTGGCAGAGTGTACCAAGGCCGGTTCAGGCTGTACTTCCATGCCTGTTTTGTGGCCTACATCATCGGACTAGTGACCACCGTGGTCTGTCTTCACTTCTACCAGGCAGCACAGGTGGGAGGAGGACCGACATGTACACACACACACACACACACACACACACACACACGTATACACACACGTACACACACACACACACACACACACACACACACACACACACACACACACACACACACACACACACACACACACACACACACACACACACACACACACACACACACACACACACACACACACACACACACACACACACACACATCATGATCACACACACACACACACACACACACACACACACACACACACACACACACACACACACACACACACACACACACACACACACACACACACACACACACACACACACACACACACACACACATACACAAAGCCTCAAAAATGGGCAGAAAGACACACACAAACGCACATGCCACATAAATCCATACATGAAACACACACACACATGCCACGCTGCTTATGCCTCAGCCCTTGTAATGGAGTGTCACTTTCTGTAGCGAAGCCCCCATCCTCTGCAGACTATGTCTGTACATAGGAAATGCTTTGCTGCTGTTGCCTACAACATGGTACACAGTCTTTGGCAGTCACTGTGAGGAGCCCCTCATCTGTTACTCTCAGACCAGACGGCATTGTCTGCGGTATAGTAGAGGCTCATAGCTGCGTTGTGACAACTGGAGAATAGATCTTGATGAGCATTCACTGATGAAGGCATCCGTAGAGACACCGAAACATGTCCGCCAAAAACGTCTGAAACACCGATGCCGACACCAAACAACGTCTGAAACATGTGACCATTGGCTAGTGTGTACAAAACTATGATGAGCATATACGTATGTACGTAGCAGAGTCAATCATGCTCTTGACAAACTGGCTACTTGGTCGAAATGTCATGCAATCAGTTGCTATTGATTGAATGATTCTACTGTGTATATGCTCATCAAGGTCTATTTGCCAGTTGACATTGTCTGTGACCTCTATGTATGCGAAACCTGTCCGCAGCTCCTAGGTTGCCCCTGGCCTGTGGCTTGAACCCCAGCCACACCTACTGGCCCCCAGACGTTTCAGGAGACACCTGCACTGGGTCAGGGACTGCACTTGTAGTGGCAGGCATTCAGCAGTGCCGCTTCCTGTGATACCCACACATGTACCCATGCAGGAGATAACCACCCACACAGGGGGTGCAGTGTGATGCTGTTGGTAGCAAGCAGTTGTTGCTTGCTCTGAGTATGTACAGGCATGACGTTTTCCAATTTTCTTGCTTTTGTGTGACTATATATACGTATGTAGGGATGACCTGCAGTATTTGGAGAGACATCCATGTGGATGAATGAATGAATGAGTGAATGTGTGATTGCAGTTTTGACTTCCACCCTTACCTTACCCGGGTCTGTAGTGTGTAGTCTGATTTACTTACGTACGTAGTGGGTTGCTAGTTGGCACCTCAACATGAAATTTCAGGTGACAGATTATGTGTTACTGTGTATTGGAGATAACCTACGTACATGAAGACATTGCTCAGCTGGACCAGCAATAGCGAATATGTACGTACATCCTGAATTACTTCACAAGTAAATCATTCTGTCAAAACCTTTTCCTCTTGGCTTGAGAAATTCTCTGATACGAATAAGCAATTATGGAAATGTGTCTGCTGTTCTGCAATTTCCATGCTAATTCGTACGTACCTCGAATAAGATTGTGTGTGTGGACTGCATTCAAATGTACTGTACAGCATCAAACTGAAGTCCACATTCAAGTGGTGTGTATGCGTGCTGATCACAAAGTGAAACACCTTTATTCCATTGCGTTAAGTGGATTTCAATTGCGTAATACACAGTAACAGTCGCACCATATATTAAAACCACTAAAGTGTTGTGCAAATGACAGATAGTCAGTTTGTGTCCACCTGTTGTGGTAGCTGTGGACCTTATTGGGCTAGGAAACTGTTTGTGGACCCCTCACAACTGTGACACTCCTCGAGTAAGTAAGTACTAAAGTTACCTAAGTACTGGTTCTGGAGGGAAGGGCAGTCTGCCATTAGGTGATGTGAGTAGTTACTCTCGAGGTGGCAGCTGAAGTCAGTGAAGAGAAACCTTAAGCAGCTTGGACAGTGAATAAATGTCCAATTGCTGCGATTTGCCCATCTGTTCATGTTCTTTATTGTGTGTAGTTGCCTGAGTGTAATATCTCGTGCTACACTGTTGTAAAGGAAGCAGACGAATACAATATATACTCTGTAACTACTGGTTCTGGAGGGAAGAGCAGTCTGCGACCGGTAATGTGAGTAGTTACTGTGGAAGTATGATGTGAGCTATTCTGGAAGTACCAGCTAAGATCAGT